>CAODLS011635084.1:0-12031 GCA_948243855.1 Flueggea neowawraea
AGAAGTTGTTGTACATGGCTCTTGCTCAAAATAATCTTAGCGGTCCCATTCCAAAAGAAGTACTTGGCATTTCGTCCTTATCATTGATGCTAGACCTATCTGAGAATCAACTAACAGGTTCACTTCCCTTGGAGGTGGGTAAGCTGATGCATCTTGGATCCCTTGATGTCTCAAGAAATAAGTTATCTGGTGAAATTCCAGGGAGTCTTGGCAGTTGTATAAGTTTGGAAATTTTGAATTTGGAGGGTAACCTCTTTCGGGGAAGTATTCCTCAGTCTTTGAGTTCTTTGAAAGCGATTCAAAGCCTAAACCTCTCTCACAACAATTTAAGTGGCCAGATTCCCAAGTATTTGGGAGACTCGAGTTGTTGAAGAGCTTAGATTTGTCATTTAATGAATTCGAAGGTGAATTACCATCGCAAGGAGTCTTTGAGAATGCATCTGCAGTTTCTATATCTGGAAACGAGAAGCTTTGCGGAGGAATTGCTCAACTAGGCCTACCGAGGTGCTCCTCGAATAAGTCAAAGTCTTCTCCCACGGCGACTCTGATCATTGCAATTTCTTGTGCAACTCTTGGAATAATGTTGATGATCTCATTCATAGTATCACTGTATTGTTTGAGGAAAAAAAGAAGTCAGAAAGCTTTCGGATCCTCATGGGAGAATTCTATGTGGAGAGTATCCTTTGAAGATATCTCCAAAGCAACTGATGGCTTCTCTTCTTCCAACTTGATTGGAGCTGGCAGTTTCGGTTCTGTCTACAAAGCAGTTTTCCAGCCTGAAGAAAAAGTTGTTGCAGTAAAAGTACTCAATCTTCTCCGGAAAGGAGCTTTCAAAAGTTTTCTGGCAGAATGTAAAGCTTTGACTGGCATTCGGCATCGAAATCTTGTCAAGGTACTAACTGCTTGTTCCAGTGTTGATTTTCAAGGCAATGATTTTAAAGCTATTGTTTATGAGTTCATGGCCAACGGGAATCTAGACGAAAGGCTGCATCATATTCAGACATCAGATGACGCAAACATGTCTGTAAATTTGAGTCTTATTCAAAGACTAAACATTGCTATAGATGTTGCCAGTGCCCTTGATTATTTGCACCATGAATGCCATGCCCCCGTTGTTCACTGTGATCTGAAGCCAAGCAATATTCTTTTAGACAGTGATATGACTGCACATGTTGGAGATTTCGGATTAGCGAAGTTCATCCCAGAAGTTTCACATCAGTTATCATCTACCAAGTCCACTGGGATGAAAGGCACCATCGGATATGCAGCTCCAGGTAACATTATATAACATTTTGCATTTCTATTTATTATATACCTAATAAGTTATACAAACACGTTGCGTGTGTGCAATTTTTATATTATAATTATATATAATAAAATTAATGGTCTTGTAGTTCATATGAAATGAATACATAATAAAATTGTAATTAAGAGCTTCTATATGGATAAAGTAAGTTTGAACATTGTAGGTCAATTGTTGGCTTTTTAAATTTGCTATGAGAATTGATTTTTCACTTTGATAGCCTATCTTGATTCCAAAAATGTCTTTTATGCTTCCTTTCAAATTTTTTAAATTTCTACATCATTCAAAATATAAAGAAAGTAAAAAATGAATTTACTCTTAGATCAACAAAATGTTTTTTTTTCTCTAATACTTGAATTTATTGGATGATTCCATCTTTGAAAATTATTGGAAGATAAGTTGGTTAGACTTTTGTTAATCTTTTTTAGAAAAGAAGAGAAATATATGATGTTTATCTTGCACCAACATTAGCCTTCTTTAGAATTTGTTTTTGTATTTATGTTTTTTCTTTTTACAATTGATTGAGTTAAAAAAACGTTTTTTTAAAGAGTCTTGATTTTTTACTCTTGAAACAAGTCCTTGTATATGTGAGTTTGACAATGTTTGCTTATGTAAAATGATTCATGTTGTTAGAGTTACATTTTTCTTGTTCAAATAAGATACATTTGTAAATTTGTCTATTGTTATTATCTCGATTCTTGCTTATGTAAAAAGTTTCTAGCTCAAGTAAAACACTCTCGTGAAATTGTAGGCTAGAGATTTAAATTACTCTATAAAAGTAAATTATTTTTTGTGATGTTTATGCTCGACTTGATGATTGAAAAGATGTAGAGCAGCTTATATTTGTTACCCTTAAAATTTAAATAATTATTTTATTTGGTATGTGTATTATAGATATCACCTTATTCGGTTCCTCAATCCATCCTCCGATATTTTTGATAATTTTCAATTAAGAAGTTTATTGATAGTTTATTTTAGTTTTTTTTTTTATAAAACATTTGATTGTTGATCTCATCTTTATATAGAGAAATCATTTTCGTGCAACAAATTTTACATGTGAGGTGCTATTATTCCTTTTTATTGAGCATTAATTAAATTCTTACTTGGAATGCAACTTTTTCCTACAATGTTATTGAACAACGTGTTACTGCACTAATTTTTTTTACTATTAGTTATAACAACAGTTTGCTAAAAAGATATATTCTTTTTTACTTCTATTATTTCTACATAAAGTTCGCGTGAAATTTGTGAAACTTTTACATTTTTCTTTTTTTTGTTATGGCTTTGAAAATATCTCTCTTTTAATTTAGATTATTGCATTCAAGCCATATAACAACTTATTCTACAATCGATGTATTATACACTTTTTGATCTAATTTTGGATTTTCTTTATTGCAATTTGAAGATCTTTGAAATGTTATTGATCTTTTAGACTTTAAAAAAATCGAGCATATGGATTTTTTTTTTAGAATTTTCATCAATTTTTTCGTAATACATATGTCTACACCAAAAGTTTAGATTGCTACTTAAATATTTTGTCCATAATTCTTTCTTGTCAAGGACAAAAAAAAAAGTCAGTAGGAGCTTTTCAGAGTGCGAATGAGCATGTGTTATATCAATTTTTATCCAATCTATGTGTCGCTTGATCAAGCGAATGTGACCAACATCCATTCCCACAATTTTGACGCTCTTAATTTGGACACCCTCATGCAATTATTCATTTCGAGAATTAGATATCTTCTCTTATTTCATCAAGTATTGATTTCAAGTGTCTTGTTCTTTTTGTTGATGAATTTATTTGGATTGCTTCAATTACTTTCTTAAAAATTAAAAAAAGATCTGTATTAATAACTTTACCATTTCTAAAGCCGTGTGGAAAAGCAGTTCAATACATTCATGAAAACTTTTTTTACCCAAAACATTACATGCCTAAATTAAAGGTATAATCAATCTAACGAAATAAAAATAGAATCTAGCATAACCAAACTCCCACTCCAATTTTTCCCCAAAATTATGGATCACAACAATAAAAATACTCAATCCTCCCAACAAAATAACCCATCAAATTTTTAAATTTTATGTATTATTTTTATTTTAATGTAATATTTTTATTTTAACGAATTATTTGTATTTGAATGAATTATTTTTATTTTAATGAATTTGGGGTAGAAAGTATTAAATGAAGTAGTAGATAAAAGTTGGGGCATTAAAATAAAATTGTGTTTAGTGAAAAACTGAGTAGGCATCCCGTGAGACTCTTAAAGTAGCCCCTATGTTACGGATGAAAAAGTTGAGGAGCTAGGAACTGGGGACTTTAATAAAATAATAATAAAAACGCTTAACAGGCGTCATGCGGGACGACTTTAGGGACCCTGGGTTACAAGCAGCCTAATAGACACATCAACAAACACTATAACCATCAAGTACCCCAATATTATTCATTACAGTTATTCAAACTATCTCTAAACCCTGTAATTCCTTGCACGATCCCATTCCTTTATTCAAAACAACCAATACACAAGGCACAACCAGCAAACACAACCCAATATTGCACACATTTTATGCACTCATTCAGCATAGAGACTTCCACATGAAGTCATAGTTTAGTCCCTTCGCCATCATCACAAACTTATATGATATAACACCAAATACAATATGATATAAGTTCATATAGATGTTGGGTCCTTTAGTACTGTTTATGCCATAATTTTGCAATTATGGAAAAAAAACAATGAAATCCCCAAGAAAATAAAGATTGAAGCAAATCATGGAGGAGACAAAATTAAAATCCAAATCAAGACCAAATCGTAGCAGAATTGGAAGCCTTATCCTCCAAGGAATAAAATGCAGAAGAAGGAAATGCTTTGGAAGCAAACCAAATCACTGCATACTAAAATAAGGAAGTGATCCTTGGGGCATGACATAATTGAAAATATTACATTGGGGAGCAAATCAAATTACTGTAGATCAAGAAGAAAAGGAAAGTAAAAGGCAGAGAAGGAAAAATGCAATCACCGAGAAGAATTAAAGGGATTGAAATACTTTCCTATGGAAGAACCAAAAGGACAATATAAATTTGGCAGAAGAGCACCAAATGACATCTCCTTAACTCTCCAAAAAACACACCGCTTTTACACCCAATAGGTTTTAGCATATTTATTCTTAAAGTTTTTATTCTGTTTGTTTCAACTCTCAAGTTTTCATTGGTCTTTGAATTCATTTTAAATATCAGTAACATTTTTAATTATTTTCTCTGTAATCTTGTCATCAATATATCACTTTCATCATTGTGTTTTTTCTATTGTTCCAAAGAAGCAAAAGTACCAAAAGCAACGAGTTCGTCCCTTTGCTCGTTTTTCATTGTTTGATTAAAGTCAAGATCCTTGAGTGCCAATTTCAGTCTTTCGGCTTAGGAACACCTTAATTTCTTGGTACGCTCGCAAATCATCAAACTCACCAAAGGGCGGCGTTGTCTTCTGATCGGGTCTATTGCAAGTGCACGAAAGTCGATTGTAATAATAAATCTCTTAGAGTATTCCTCGGGTGTTGAATCCATAAGGAACACACATTAGTTAATGATCAAAAAACAAGAGAAAGTAATAAAATCCGAGACTTTGAGTTGTTGTGGGTTTGATTTGTTAAAACAACATAACATTGAATAACAAAGTAAATAAAACATTTGGATTATAGAGATGCAGGTAAAGACTCCTATTTACTACATCAACAAAACGAGTTTTAGTGGTATAAGTGTTCTCTCACCATAATCGCTTGAAGTCTCTCTCGAATTCATTTAAGCTATGTCAACATTTATTAGGAGGGCATTTTCGGTCTCGCCTAACTAAACTAGACTCATTGGGTTCTATTGGGAATTTCATCTAACACCTTGTTGGCATGAATATCTCTATTACAAAACTTAACAAGTTTGATGCAAGTAGACCTAACCTAAACTTCTTCTTTCGATCCTTCATTTAGGCATGTCACAAACACCATTATGGTGATCAAGCATAATGATATTAAATTAAAACAAGTCATCAAATCAACCATGGCAACAAATAAGGAAATTAAGAACATAACAAACCCTTTCATTAAACATAGTAAATAGTCATCAAAACTTACAACTCAAAATCCAAATTAAATGACTACACTACCATAGTTGAAAGAAAATAAAAACTAAACTTAGGAAGAAAAACATCACCAAATACAACATAAGAAGTGGAAAACAAAGGTTAGTGGGGATTTCTTTCCAAGGCCATAGGTCTCTTCAAGGAACCCTTTTCTTCCATTTGAATTATCTCTCTTTCTCTCTAACTTTGACGGTGAATTTTATCTCCCAAAGGTTCTCTCTTTCTAAGATGCATATGGAAGGAGTATTTATAGACATTTTAATGCCTCCAAAACGCCTAGACAAGTTGTCCACTTTTTGGCCACTTGTGTCAACTTTGATGTACATATTTTGTCCACTTGTTTACACTTGATTTCCACCATTTTCCACCTGATGTAGATAATTTTTCCACTTGTGCACTCCTCTTGTCCACTTATTTCCACTCTTTGTCCACCAAAAATGCCAAAAAATTGTCACCACTTTTCTCTTCATTTGGGCGGCCACGGTCATGACCACGGCTGTGGCTCTGACCGTAGCTCAACCACACCCTTAGCCACGGTCTAAGCCATGACCATGGCTAGCTACTGCCCATGAACGACTATTGAGCCAGTGTTGTTGAGTGCGACGACGAATGTAGTGCCCTTTGAGCTGATTTTTCTTTCGTTTCTTCCCATCGTTTGAACTCTTTTTTAAACACCTTTTTCATGCCATTTTCATCAATTTTCACCCACATTCCATGAATTTTCAATTTCCCTACACAAAACATGAAAATGTATACATACATCGATAATTTCGTATACGTAAAGTGAAATTATTATATATTATTGCTTGACATAACATGTAAATTTAGGATACATCATCTTCCCAGATTTCTTAAGAAAAAATGTGGAACGATCTTTTGACACGCACAGTGGGACACCACACACAATGAGGAAAATAAGAAGAGGTAAAGAAAATGTTGCTTCCAACATGGGAAACGTAGATGAAAAGGCCAATGCTATTGGAATCCGTGACACCATACACGCAGCGAAAAATAAAATTTTTGTCAATGAATTCCACCAAGGATCCATGCAAATTGATAAAACCGATTAGAGAAGGTGTGTTTACCTCAATGTTTCGAAACGAGAACGAGAAAGTGATGTTGAGTTTGGGTCTTAGGCACTGCAGGATATGAACGTCCTCTACCAGTATCCACACAAATGAATTACGAAGGTGTTGGTGTGCTAGCACCGAATGTTTAAGGACACTTTAAAAAATAATGCCTTGCTATTTTTCTCTTTTTTTAAAGTCGTATGGACGGCAATTAAAGAAAAAAAAATGACTAAGGTGTCTTAACAAGCCTTTTAATAGACCTTTTAAAATGCTACTCCTAGTCTCACTATGATTCCTAAGTCTTGTCCTATAAGAATACTTTTATTTCTTGTCTAACAAGGATTGATAACTTAAGATATTTTCTCCTTAATTAATATAGAAAATTCGGCCATATTTACTTCATAAATAAAAATGGCAATTGCCATATTGACCAAGTCAAACTCCTTTTTAGTTGACTAAGTCACATGAATAGCTCATTTTGACCAATTCAAAGAAGTTTTTTCTTTTTGTTGACTATGTCAAACAAACTACTTTGACTAGGTCAAATGAATTTTAATTTATTTTAAAATCATTTTAAAACAAATTATTTAATCACCTTTTAAAACAACTAACCAATTAATTGTGTTTAAATGTTCGCATAAGATAATAGTAAGATATATTATAAATGGTAGTTCGTTCTAATGTGTGAACCTATAGGTTCACTCAATATTGACAGTAGACCCAAATGACCATTGAGGCCCACAAGTCATGAGCAGGCTCTAGTAAGACATTATGGCTATCCAAATTGAGCGAATTCGATAACTCAAAAAAACCTAATTCACAATACAATATTTAGTCATTTTGTCACATGATATATTGATAAAGCATAAAGCATGGATCATGTCATATTTATAAAGCTTAATCAAACATTTCTTGATACCCAAGTAGACTGACCAAACAAATGATATTGATAACCCTTATCAATCTCATTCGAGCACAACCATGGATTTCATCAATCCTACTTGTCAAGTTCCAAGATATATCTCACTTAAATAAAAGCGGGATAAATTCCTTCTATATCACTCACATTCCTCCACATGATTTATAACATGCCCAATAATAGTCTGTATTATCATCCTATTAAGGATGATGTTAAACAATATCAAAACATAGAGCTCTTCATGTAGAAATCTATGGTGAATTCAAGTCGATGGACTCAAATATCACTACTGCAATGAGAAGTACTGATGACCTAGTCCATGTTGTATTTCTCATAGCAGATCAGTCCAATATCATGTTCTCAACATGTATTTATGTTTTGAGTGACACCTTATTTCCATGATCAGTAAAATATGATCATCCCTCAAAATACATATCAATCTTACTTCATTATCATTCCCATAATAATGAACGACTAGAGACAATTTAGAATAGTATTGTTTCACCTTAAGGTTTTACTATCAAGTCACACACTTGATGACATAAGGAAGAATCAACTATTCATGGAGATAATATTTCATTTATGTGAAATGAAATGCTTCTTTATTAAATGATAAGTTGAATGACAATGTACATAACTGATTTGACTAGGGCACTAAAACTAACAATGGACAGGCCACGTCAAAACATAGACACGGAAATATGCTTGTGTCCAATAACCGACTTCTAACACTTCTCGAGCCTCCGAACGTGTTTAACGATCAATATAAGGGTCTAAACCTTAATAAATACAACTTGACATAGCCAAAAACCTTTTAATTAATCAAACAAACTCCAATTTATAATCAAAAGCAAACTCTAAAATCATCCAAACTCAAGTCTTAGAAATCAACAAAAACTCATAATCAATGGCAACCCAACCCATAGCCCAAGCTCACACATTCCAAACGTGCGAGATGTTACACAATCATAAGTCAAACTGAAATCAAAACTCCAAGCCAAGCACCTATGAAACCAAAATCAAAACCTAATAAACACATGCAAATTGTGAGGGATGTTACATTATGGAAGAAAGTGTTGCTCTCCAATTTGTTGGGTAGAAGCTGAAGAAAGAGAGCCCTTAGGGCCAGAGCTAATTCAGATTACCACAGAGTAAATTCGTCTAATTCAAGCACGGTTGGGAACAACCTACAATGGACATAAGAGTTATGCAAACCCAAATAGGAGACATGTAGAATTTGAGGTAGATGATTACGTTTTTGTAAAGGTGTCACCAATGAAAGGTGTTATGAGATTTCCAAAAAATAGAAATTTGAGCCTAAGATACGTAGGGCCATTTGAGGTGATTGGCAGAATTGGTGCAATGGCTTATGAGTTAGCTGTACCTCCACAGTTTTCAAGGATTCATCCAGTATTTCACATTTTGATTCTTTAGAAGTATATTCCTAATCCTTCAGATGATATTGAGCATCAAGTAATGGAGCTAAACTCAGATCTATCTTACGAGGAGCAACCTGTCGCGATTGTAGATCGCTAAGTTAAAAATTTGCGAAACAAAGATATTGTATCGGTTAAAGTTATTTGGCAAAACCACTCGACCGATGAGGCTACTTGGGAGGCTGAGGAGGACATGAAACGAAGATACCTCACTTATTTAAAATTTGATGTGAGTACTTGCATTACTTAATGGTTGTTTGTTTCTAAGTTTGATTTATAAAATTGAATTAGATATGTGCATTCAATTGGTTAGTGGGGTTGAGATATATGTAGACTTAGTTAGATAAAGTTGAGCATTGAAAATGAAATTTGGGGATGAATTTCTGTCAGAGGGGAAGAATGTAGCATTCTTGGGAAAAAATATAGAGTATAATTTGGTCAAGTCTAATTAGGGACCAAGTTGTGTCTTTGACAAATGCAAGGACCAAAATTGGATTATTAAAACATTTTTGGGACTAAATCAGCATGTTTGTCAACCTATGCATTTAAAACAAATTTGCTCTTCTGGAGCCATTTTCACCAGTAGCCTCCTTCTTCTTTTCTTCATTTTCTAGTTTCCTTCACTCTTTTGCTCATCTTTCCATTTTCTTGGTTTTATTTTTCATTTCCTTCACTATTTCCATGTCTTGAACAACCTACCCGCACCAAGGCTTACATGCATTGTTGTTTTGGAGCAAAAAGAGAGGATTTGGAGTTGAGTGGTCATGAAATCCAAAATTAATTGATTATGGAGAGCTTATCGAGCTCGATCGTACTTAGCTCGGAATGTTTGGAATATTGGTGAGTAACTTGTACACATTACTTCTTGTTTGCTTATTATTTTGTTGATTGGTTTTGGTCAATGTTTTGAGATGATTTAAGTGTAGTTTTGAAATTTATAAGTATCTTGAGTTCGTTAAGGAATTTGGTTTTCAAATATTGGATTTAGTTTATGAGAAAGTTTCTGATTTATTAAAAGGATTTTCAAATGAGCAAAGTACTGAGAAATTATCATGATTTGGTTTCCGGATAACAAAACCTTATTTATGTTTTCAGCTTGTATGTGTACGGGCAAATTATGTGATTTCTTTTTTTATATTTGCTCCGGTCAGCAGGAGAGGTATATGCTGGATTGCTCCACTAGTAGGAAAGGTGATTGCTAGAAAGCTCCACTAGCGAGATAGGTGTCACTAGCTCCATTTGATAAATGTGTGATTCATTTTTGGCCCCTATGTATGAAAAATTATGCTTGTGTATTCAAGATGGTAATTTAAGAAATTGATTTTGTATTTATGGTTAGTTTATGTTTCGAGAATTCATTTTATTTATTTATAGTGAATTCAATATTGAGTAAAATATCATGTTTTCGGTTTACAAAATTTGTTTATAAGATTATACCTTATTTATTATTTTATTTAAAAATTCTCGTTAAAGCTTTATGGTTTTCGGTCAAGAAGAAATTAGTAACCGTATTTGTAACTGGTGTTATGTCAAAGGCTTACACCTAAAGACTAAGGCAAGTGTACCTATCGTCTATAGCAAGTGGACCCTTGAGTACCGATTGTCGTATCCTACAGAGACTACGATTATTAGCTACTCACTCTTCCTCTATTATCTAGCTGACAAATTAAATGATTTTGAATATATAAACTAAATAAAAACAAACACAAATGTAAACGATGGGAAGATTGTACCTAGACGCTGAATTCCCCTAGACTGAATTAAGTAACAAGGACTCGTTATTCAAACAATCATTCAGGCAATTGGACCATGGAAATTCCTAAGGTATATTAACCTCTCTCTCGAGTTAGCTAATGCCTAACGACTATGTTGATTAACCGGAATCTCTTCCTAATTAAAACCCATGTCGTTGCTTTAACACACTGCTCTATGAATTTTACTATTAGGTTTGACCCAAATCCGGAGGATTTATGTCGACATATCTCTACGTTTGGATGCAACTCCTCTCAATTATGAACGCTCTATCATGCACAAAATCTCTCGATTGCACATGCACAAAACTATATTGGAATCGAAAGGCTAGCAACAATCAATTCAACAATTCTCATTATAAATCATAATTGAGTCACAAACCATAAATCAATTGAATAAATAACACAATCCAACATCAAATAATATTCCTAGGGTTCATCACACCTAGGTACACAATATAATTAATTCATAACAATTGAGAGATATACAACAAGATCAAAGAGAAATCTAGAGAGAGAAGGAAAACCCATGATTGAATCCTCCAATTCTTCGCGAAATCACTTCGTTTGTGATGCCCAGTGATGTTCTCCTTTGCTCCCACATTGTCTGGCCTCTAAAGATCTATATTTCTATCTCCATGTCGGCTCCTCCCTCAAATGAATGCCGAAACCCACTTAAATAGGTGATTTAGGGCGTCTGGAATAAGACATGGGCACGGCCGTGCCTGAGCAGCTTCGTCAGTGTGCTTCATTTAACCAACAAATCCGCAGCTTATACATGAAAAACGGACACGTTTTTGTCCGTGTAATATGTCCATTTGTCCGTGTGTTGAGTTTTTGTCCGTGGAATGAATGAACTTCGGCTGGGTAAATACACAGACACGGCTTCATGTTCGTGTCTTGGGCTGTTTTGACTGTGTGATTGAGTTGATGTCCGTGTCCCATAGTTTTCAAGTTCTTGCGGGTTAAACGACCTGTCCCACGGCTGTCGACTGTAACTTCATGTCTGTGGATGCTCAGTTGTGCACGGATTTGCTTCCTCAAGTGTCCCACGGGCGTGTTTCATCATTCCAACGTTGTGTCTCACTCTTAATGCCTCAAATATCATCGTTCAAGCGCCGTTTCGACTTGTTTTCATTCGTTTCATCAAGACATCATCAATGAACCTGAAAATCACAGTATAAAGCATAAAAGTACCAAAACTAATGACAAACACTCAATTTGTATTCAAAACAATATGAATTGATGCACATAAATACATATAAATATGTGTTCATCACAGTTCCTCTTTCAATGGCCCGATTTATTGCAGTGGAAGCATACTCCATCTTTTGGGGTTTTGGGCTTAGGTCCAACATCATTTCCCTTTGGCCCAAATTTTGGTTTGGAGGGTTTAGCATTTCCTTTACCCTTTCTGTTGTTACCTTT
>CAODLS011635088.1:0-19655 GCA_948243855.1 Flueggea neowawraea
CCATAGTATCTCTTCCCTGAAACCATTCTCATGACATCGTTAAAAGTCAAGTTCGATAACATTGGTTTCAACTTTACCACTGCAAATTCTTGGCTTGATCTGCAACCCAGTTCGTTTAACAAACGCTTCACTTCATCCTTGCGAACGATCGAAAACATGTTTAGACGATGAGCTGAGAATATCTCGACGGAGCCGATTCGTCGTAGGTTGCGCCAATGGTCTCCGTACGGTGACGTGGTCATTGTGGTGTGGTTATAGGCTAAGTGTTTTAAGAAGATCATTTTTGGACGGTTTGCAAGAACGACGTCGTTCTTGGTGAAACATTCTTCCACGGCTGATGGTGATGAGACTACAACCACAAGTCGAGAACCGAATTTGAGCGACATGATTGGACCATATTTCAGTGACAGTTTTTGAAAAGTGGCGTAAGTGGGTGGTTTAAGAAGATGGAGGTGGCCAAGAATTGGAAGTGAAGGAGGGCTTGGAGGGAGGTTTTTGCGGGATTTTCTTGTAAAGAGTAATTTGTAAGCGAGTAATAGAAATAAAAGAGAAAGAGCTGTGTATAAGATAATGTCTTCCATTGTAGCCTGGTTATAAGAAATTGGTTGATTCAGTTGGTAGATGAAAAGTGTTATATGAAGACATTCGTGAGATGCTTTGATATACTTGGTGAAGGATCCAAGATTGACTCCAGACATTATCAATCTAATTATCTTTATTGGCTTGTACTAGTTCCTTTTGAGTTTTGACGTTGAAATGTAATTTTTTCTATCTTAGAATTGTGTTTTTTTCCGAACTTATAATTGCACATCCTTATTAAGAATATTGTAGTTATAAAAAGACTTGTTAAATATTTTTTTTAAACCCTTTCAGTTTGTAATTGTTTTATTATTAAGTCATTCTTATTTGCTTCTTTATCAATTAGTATTGGAGTTAACTTCAATATTAATATACTAATTAATATAGTTTTTCTTTTTTGAACAAATATTTCTTTATATTCGATTCATTATATTTAATTTTACAATGGAAATTAAACTATATGATAATTATCTTTATTCACTCGTGCTTGAAATGTATAGTTTATATGATTAACATCTTAAGACAAAAGTTCCGTTTGAAAAGATGAACAATACGTGTTGTCTGCGAAAACATTTCGGTGTGAATCTTGGCGTTTACGAACCAATTGAGAATGACAAATTTTGCTCGAACTCTACTAATTTGGCTACTTTACTTCTCCGCCACTATTCTTGATATTTTACAGAGAAGCTCCTGAAACGTCAAATATTGCATCACTTCATGGTCAATGTTTTGCAATTAGTAATTTGAATTCATTGATGGTATTTGTTTGAAAGGAAAAAGAATTTGTAAATAGTAATTTAAAATTTTTAAAAATATATCATTTTAATAATTTCGATTTAACATTAAAATAAATTAAATATCATAATTTTATTTTTTTATCAGTATTTAATCTATGCCATTAATGTGTACTAAAAAGTCAAATTCAGGGAAGGAAATAAGTTTGAGCAGATAAAAAGAAATTGCTTTAATTTTTATTGATAAAGGAGATGAATAATTATATATCATTCTATTACTGTCTAATTTAATCTAATACCAAATATTGAATTCCAGCAACACAGTAGATCAAAATTCATTGAAGTGGATTGACAAGATGAGTTTAGTTTATTTTTCTGAATTTTTGAATATTTTCTAATATTTAAACTCTTTTCATCAAATTATTCATGCATTAACTTTAATTATAAATATAATTGAATAGGGTCATCATCATCATACAATGGATGTTCTAGAAAAGGGAAGATTAAAAGTCATGAATTTAATTGACGATTGAAATTAAATGCACTTTTATTTGTAAAAACCTTATACATCTCTAAGATGGGCAAACTTTTTAGTTTGTTTCATATTTTTTTGAGATTAACTTGGAATATATAAAGATTATATTTGTAAACTTAATTCTCTAAACTATTAATTAGTTAATTAATAACCAATATTCATAATTCTTAAATTATTTACTAAAAAAAAAGAGTTTTCGTCCAAGTCTGCATTGCGTCCAGAAAAGTTTCTGTTTCGTCCACAAAAGTGAACCCCAAAAATTCACACCTCCCGCCAATGAAATGTAAGGCTCCATTTCTTTCAGGGACGACACTAGATTTTAGGGACGCCGTTTGTTGTACGCAAAAATTTATTTACGTGTTGGGACGAATTCTTGTCTTGTCCTCAATATTAAGCTCATCCTGGTCAAAAAGTTTCAGTCCTTAAAAACTTAGAACACATTTACCACAAAATAAATTTCGTCCCAAATAAAATATTAATTTAATAGACCTTTTCTTTCCAATTGTGAAGAGAGGAGTGTATTCAACGTTAGTATTTTGGACATACACACAAAATCGCACCCTTACCTTTCTCTTCTCGCAGCAATTACCGCTGGTAATTAACCTAACCCTACTCTAAACGAAATGTGTTCCCTTTTGTTCAATTTTTTTAGCTGGAGAGGATTAGATCTCCAACTGCTTTGTCCGGTGCTGTCGATACTCAACTCGAAGCAATTCAAGAATTCTTCTCCTTCTCTTTCTCCGTTCATTGTTGATTTTGTAGCTGAGCAAACGACTCGAAGAGATTTTGTAGCTCTGGGAATGACGAACGACAAAACCTCTTCATCTCTCCATATTTCTGTCTCTCTCTCTTCAAAGAAGCTGGGCAATGACAGGCGACGAACGGCTGGGCGATCTCCTCTTCTTTGTGCGACGGACGACAAAGAAGCTGGGATGTCCTCCCCTTTTGGCGCCGGGATGTAAACAGCAACGAACGGCAAGGTTCTCTCCTCATACATCAGAACAGGTTTTAGATGGAACAGATACAGCGATTAGGGATTTTATTGATCTCTTGTTGATTTTTTGGTTGGAGTGGGTTTAATTTCTGTTTTAATTTTTTGGACGATTTCCGAACTCGATTTCTTGGGTGACTTTGGTTGCATTTGATGTTTTGGTTGATTTCTGATATCTTGGTTGCTTTTGATTTCTTGTGGGTCTGCCTTTTTTCGAACTGATGCTTGGGGGTCTGCTTCAGGTCTACAATTTGCTTAGACTTGTGAATGAAAATTAAGCATTATCTGATTATGTTTTGTTTTCATGGAAATTTAGTCGCCTGGTTGGGGTTCATGGTGCTACGCGTGGAGAACAAGTTGGGCAGCGAGTCGTTCAAAGAGATCTACTCGGTTTGCGAATTTTACCTTCTTGATTCATTTCAGATTTTGATTTGAATTAATAATGTTTGATTTTTGTTTTCTTTTTATTTGTTTGCAAGTACATATATCCAGACTAACGAAGAGGTTGCAATCAAGTTTGCGAGTGTTCTCAATTCTTGTGTGCATAGTTGCAATCAAGCTTATGCGTGACGAATTCTGGTTTATACAGTCAGTAGATTTCTTCAAATTCTGTTATAAGTTTTTGATTATCTGCTGCTAGAAATTTGAAGTTTTTAGGAAATAACTTGTTCATAAGTTCTGGTTTATAAAGTCTGTAGATCAACCTCGAATTTCAATTGTACAGTCAAATTATTGGGAAGTGACTTGTTCATAAGTTCTGGTAGTGGCAATATAACTCGAATCAACTAAATAATAATGTTCTACAATTAAAAAAACAGTACCATCAAAATCATATTATGTTTAAAAAACAAAAAGCACACGGAATCTTTCCCAGGAAATACCTTGAAATGGAAATCTATTTTCTGCTCTTATTAAAGCATCCAAAAACACGCGGGAGTCATTTGCAGTTCCTTCCCATCCAATATATACGAAAGTAAACATCATATCATGTAAATAAACAGCCATGATATTTTGAGTTACCAACGTTGCTTTTCTTCCCTAAAAAGTTTTTTGCTTTTAGCCAGAGGCCATGCTACGACATCAATACCATCTATAGTATCGATGCATTTCTAAAAAACAAATTTTTATGTCGACCAATAATATAATAACAAGATATATTTGACTACTTGTAAATATAACTTAAAGATCAAGTGTCATACCTCAAAGTATGGAAACCATTTAGCGTTGTTTCGAATTTCTGGTGGAACATCACCTCTATTGACAAGCTAAATCAAAGTAGTTGCTAAAGAAGTGAATGCTCTTAAAACCATCTTAAACTATGAATGCACTTTACCAAGTGAGTGTTGATACCATTCAGCAACAATTCATTATGTCGTCCCATGACACAAGATATATAAGCCATAGCCACACCCTCCTCTACACTTACCTTTCTACTATCTTCCAACAATTCCATCATTCTTAATCTGTTACATAAATTCCTAAATACGTAGGTTCTCATGCTTAATCCATCATAGCATCTTGTAGGATTTCCTAGTAAGACTTCCTTTATGTATTCTCTACCAATAAGAGCATAAGTCCTACAAGGTAATCAATCAATAAATATTCTCTCTAAATCCATCAAATAATTCATCATTGATAAGTTCAACGTATAATCATCATCACTGGAACTTTCACTGCTCAAAGATGAAGAAGCTGAGTTAATAGTCAAATTTGTGCCATCACCACCAACATATAAGTTCAAATAAGTAAATATGATAGTCAAAATAAGAAGTAATACCATAGAAGTCACAAAATGATATCCAGATACCAAATGAACCAAACTAGTATAGAAGTTAAAAAATAGTACACGAACAAAATAAGGGAACTACTATAGAAGTCACAAACTGATTTCTAGGAATCAAATAACTATGAAACCTCTCATGTGATCACTCTAAACTTTTAAGCCAAGCTTTCCTTCTAAGCTCAAACATTTTCATAAAAATATTTCTCCATTCTACGGTTGTAAAAAAACAAATAGCTATGTTATATGATGCATTTGAGACGTCACTCATACTCTCCAATTTATCCATGCACTCCTTAACAGAAAATGGGCCAAATTCAGAACTTGTTGCTTTATGATTCTAAACCTTGTATTTTCAGCTTTTGCTTTCAATATTGTTGTTGTTCACATCTTCAAACAAGAGTCAATTTTATCAACTTTTGATTTTTTCTTAACACGAATGTTGCCTCTTGAACTCCCACCTTCCGATTTCTCGTTTTCATCTACATGGATACTTTACTCATAAACTCATCTTCTTTTTCTCGTTCCTCATCGGAGTCCAGTGACAGCTGAGTAGAAGCATGTCGAAAAAGTCCAGTAGCTGTTGATTTCCAAAAATCTTAACCCAATAAAGCAAAATTCTTGCAACTAAATTTTCTGAACGGTTTGAAATTCATGCTCTTCTACAAAACATTTTGAGTCAATGAAGTACAACAAAATGGCATAATACTAACACTTGATGTAATTGCTTGAAAATATAAGATAGACAGTTAGACACATACCTTATATAACTCCTGCCATGTATTTTAGTAGAAAAAACAATGTTTGCACTCGCATCATAGGTAACACCAGTGTTCCCCAACAACTCATCAAAATCACATTGTTTTCTCCGTAGTCTATTATACTTCCTACTTAATTGGTCTGAAGTATATTTCACCTCAGTTTTTAGAAATAGTTCCTCACCTATTTCTTGCCAATTTGTCATCTTAAAGACAGGAGTACGATTTGGGTAGTTCTTAACATGTTCATATAATATAACCAAAAATGACGCCTAATTTGTGTTAGACCACTCTATGGGATCTTTATCAACACCTAATTCTGGTTTATATAGTCTGTAGATTTCTTCAAATTCTGTTATACGTTTTTGATTATCTGTTGTTAGAAATTTGAAGTTTTAGAAAATAACTTCACTTGTACAATCAAATTATTGGGAAAATAACTTCACTGTTGTATTCTGGTTTATATAGTTTGTAGATCAACCTTGAATTTCACTTGTACAGTCAAATTATTGGGAAATGACTTGTTCATAAGTCCTGGTTGTGACAATACTTTCATGGTGTGTTTGTAGTAAAATATTCTCCTTTCTGTTGGATGATATGGAATGATTGTCTATATTTCGTTCTAGTCTGGCAATCTTTAATGCTTCAATTGGTGTTTAGTATTTGTACTTGGAGGATTTATGTTGTAGCACTAGTACTAGTTGTTTCTACTAATAGTTAAATTTTGGTTCAATTTTTCATAGTGTTGGAAGGTAACAAACGCTATAGAATAACTTCATCTATGTGATTTTCTCCAACCGACCTTTTTTTCCTGAAAAATTCAAACTTTAGTATTATAGCGATATTTTAATAAAATTAAAGATTATCAAGCTTTTGGATATAATATTGTCACTGGCAAAGCTACATTAGGGCAAGCATGGGCTCGAGCCCCTGCTGCTGTCAGAGGAGGGCTCTGCCACCAACCCTGCATCTTTGAAGAGGCGGAGAGGTGGGGTCTTCGCGAAGAAGATGACCCCTGCCTCTATTATTTTTTTTTTAATAAAGCACTGGCAAATGATGTTTCGTCCCTTTGTGAATGACATGTTTGCCACGGTTTTATTTGAATAAAAAGAAAAATTTGTTTGAAGGAGTAGGTAAAGACAGAGGAAGAGTGATAGGGGACTGGCTCACATAGAGAGAGAGAGAGAGAGAGAGAGAGAGGGTGACTAGCGAGAAGAGTCCACTTGTGTTTGTCCTTCGTCGTCACTGTTGGAGAATTTTCCTGGGAATACCTTGGTTAAGTTTGGAGAACGGAAGTGAGTTGAAGTGAAGAGAGAAAATAACATCGCAATTTATAGTGGTTCGGCCAACTATACTTACATCCACTACCTAAGTCTCACCACTTCGGATTTCCACTATAACGATGATTGATTCTGGCTCAATCCAACAAAGCCTTACACCAAGTTAGATTGCGGCTCACCTCTAAAGCCAATAAGGTTGATTGCGGCTCACACCTCTAAAGCCAACAAGGTTGATTGCGGCTCATACTTCTAAGGCCAACAATGTTGATTATGGCTCACCCCTCTAAAGCCTACAAGGTTGATTACGGATTACCCCTCTAAAGCCTACCCAAGGTTGATTTCGGCTCAAACCTCTAATGTCATTACAATGTTGTTTTGTTTAGGTTCACAACAAATATTTTCCTACTCTCAAAGAGTTTGTAAACAGAATACAAAAATTGCAGCTCTATACTAGGAGTACTTGTGTTTGATGGATGCTCATAATCTTTTCTCTAGCTTGAATTTGGTGTTTTGGGGTTGATGGAATGATGAAAATGTTTGGGACTTGAAAGCATATGATCATCCACATTTTTCTATCATTCCTTGATGTATTTGTAGTCTTTTCAAGCCATTTGACTATTGGAGAATTTTTTTTGGGATGCCTTGGTTGAGTTTGAAGAGCGGAAGGAAGTTGAAGTGAGAGAGCGAAATCGACACAAGGAGGAGTGAAGAGAGAAAACAACACCAAGATTTATAGTGGTTCGGTCAACCTTGCCTACATCCACTACCTAAGTCTCACTTAGGCTTTTCACTATCGATTATTGATTGCTACTCAATCCAACAAGGCCAATACATAAGGTTGATTCCGGCTCAACATCTCTAAGGCCAACAAGGTTGTTTTCTATAGGTTCACAACAAACCTCTCTCTCTATGTTGTTTTATACTTAGGTTCACAACAAACCTCTACAATTTTGTTTTCTTTAGGCTTACAACAAACCTAACTCACACTCTCAAAGTGTATACAATTGGCTTACAAACAATGAAGCTTTATGCTAGAGTTGAGTATTTGAGATTGAAGGTTGAACTTTGATCTCTAACTTGAATTGATGTTTTTCTTAATGGAAATTGATAGGAAGTTTGGCTATATGATTTTTGATGTTGTCCAACATGTTTTTGGTCTTCTCTTGATGTATTTATAGCCCTTTGAATCAATATGACCGTTGGAGAGAAGAATATAGCCGTTGGAGTGTGTTTAAAGCTGTCTGATGCTGTCTATCCCATTCTCACGTACGTGACAACAATCTTACATATGTTACCTGACTTGAGCTCCAGCACACATACGTGATAATTAAATTAATGTACGTTGATCATAGCGGATTCTCAGTTCACGTACGTGAATCAGAACTGACATACGTGACTTCTATGTTCGAACTATCTAGTAGCTTTTGTTTTCAATCAGGAGCATCTTACGTACTTGAAACTCCATCTCACTTACTTTGGATCAATGTGACGTAGGTGACTTTTGACTCTTGCGTATGTCAATGACAACACATGTACGTGAACTTATTCTTACGTACGTGAAGCGTGCTTCAGAAGGTTCCAGTGGCTTCTCCTTGTCTTCAGACCCTCTATCACGTACGTGACACGTTGCTAACGTACGTGAGATGCTTCTGTGACTTGGTTTCTCAAATCCAAACTTACCAAAGTGTTTCTCTTCAACTCAAATGTTTTGCTCTTCATCAAAACATTTTTCTTATCATCAAAACACATAATGAAATTATTGTTGATCACTCATGATCCAACATTGACCGTTGGTGTAGTGAAACTAATCGTTGGAGTCCATTTAATGTTGCTACAGCTTTCTGTGACATTTCTAACGTACGTTACCCGTACAAGACGTGCGTTGATCATGTTGCAAATCCAGTTAATATATGTTGTGCTTAGTCTAACGTACGTTGATCATGTCATCTTTTCAGATAGCATATGTTGCTCTTTATCTACGTACGTTGTTCTCCTTGCTACATACGTTGTGAATGTATGATGTACGTTGTACTTGATCTAGAATGATCCAGTAGCCTCCGTTTTCCTTCTGAACTTACATCTACGTACGTTGTTTGATATAATGTACATTGTGGCTTTTGTCAACGTATGTTGCACGTGTACTGCGTACGTTAATCAACATGCAGTGACTTGTTTTGCAGTTCTGAGCTTTCCAATGTGTTTCACTTCAAGTCAAACATTTTGCGCATCATCAAAATGTAAAAGAAACTTAATGTTGACCACCCTTGATCCAGCAATCACACCGTTTGTCCTTGGTGGTGCAATCCACCGGTAATTGGTAAGTCATCCGCAACCATTCTTTTTTTGGTTTCTCTCTATTTCAAATCTATATTGGGCAATAGTTGGACTGTTTGATTAATTAATTGTTGATTAATTGCATTGTGATTTCAATTAAGTAGGAAATTTAGGGTTTGTTAATTTTTTCTATTGCGATTAGATTTAGGTATTTGGTGTTACATTTCCATTATAAATTCCACTTTTGTTTTATTTTCGTCTTTGTGGGTCGTTGTTAATTTGTTTGGTGGAGTTGAGATCAGGTATTTAGTAGTAATTTCACTACTGTCACATGGGAGGACACGTGTTTCGACATATTCCGGAGCTCTCAACTCAAAAACAATTGCTTGAAAGGGGCACTTTTGCCATGATTGACTTCTTTGGTGATCAAGTTTGATTTGATTTCTTGTTAATTTTCTTGTTATTGATATTAGAATTTAGATTTAATTAGATTTGAGTTGTCTGTTTGTTGTTGTTTGGTCTTGAATTGAAGTTATGACATCTTGAGTTAAGAATCATGTTGATCTTGGTCATTGCTGCTTTTGGTATGTAATGATGTTTTCTTGATCTGTTATAATTCCTATCTTCCTAATAAGATGCTTCATCAACATCTTTATTCCTTATTTTTCCTCTCTTAAGAATATAAGTAACTTAATAATTAAAGATAGTATGAGTGTAGTCAAAATTTTGGTTAAACAGATTTGACCCCTGTTTAGCCAAAATCTTGGCTCCACCACTGAAGGTTTTCTTTGTTTATGTATATATCTACTACTTGTCAATGCAGTATGGGCTCGGATATTTGCAAGCCAGTCATTCGATGCAAAACAGGGGTTCTGCCATCCATTCCATGTTCAGGTTTTTAAATGATGGGTTTTGAGAAGGTTGATGCTTACAATCCATTACAACTGCGCAAGGCTCTGGTATTTTTCTTGAATTCTTTACTTCATTGTTAGATTTTTTTTTATTTAATTTTTTTCTGCGTAAAATGAATCATGGTTCTTGGCTTCTTGTTTTCATGGATCTGCTGCCGAAATTTCTTGTCGTAGAGGAAGCCAAAGCAGATCATTTACTCTTTAACATTCTGGTCTTTTTGTTTAATTGCATCATTTTCAAAGTGGATGAGGATTTAATTTTTGTTTATATTGGTCTCTACTATCCTTCGGCTACATCTTTTGAAAGCTTAATCTGTTTGACTTGGTGCTTAATTTGTTTGATTCATATGGGCAGAAATTAATTCTTTATTCTTTTTTCATTATGTTCTTTCTTGTGTGGTCACCATTCTACTTAACTAAGAAAAGTTTTGATTTCTACCCCGATCTCAATATTTGACATGGAGAATTTCGGATGACTGCCAAATAATACGTGCTGAATTGTTAGGCTATACCTTGGGACTACTTGGATTTAACATATGTAGTAGTCATAATTCATGCTTATGCTTATTTACAAACAATGTTGTTCTTCTTGGTAAATCTGGAGAGTGAATTCTCACGGGAGTATTTGATTTGAGCATTTAAATAAGTATGTCCATATTATATGAACTGAAAAATTATGCTTTAATGTTATTGAAAGAAATACTAAGGCTATATTTAGTTGAGAAATTAATTTTTTATTTTCTGTTTTATTTTTATTTTTTAAAATAAAATAAAAAACAATGAAAAATTCTAGTTTTTCATGAACAAATTTTTATTTTTTCATTTCTGTTTTTTAGTTTTTAAAAAATAATGAAAAATGTTCTTAACTAAATAGCCCCTAAGTTTGTCTTCAGAGACTTGCTCAGTGGTGCAAATCTTTTGAATAACTTTAACTGAATTGAGCAATCTTGTGTATTTATCTCTTTAATAGATTTTTAAGTATATCATTCTTGTAGCTTCAGATATTTGAGGAAACATGGGTTTTGGCAATATTCTGAGGAAATATATCCATTAATTTGCACCAACTCTGCTAAACGTTATTTCATTTTTTTTGGCAAGTAAATGTTTTTTCATTTAATATACCTTATTTTCCCTCTAAGTGCAGAACTGAAAGATTTTGAGAAAGCTAAATCCAAGAAGAGCAATGGAAAATGCAGTAACAATTGATATACTTGTTAGATTTTTAGTCAGACAAATATTGGATATGTTAAGCGAATGGCACAACTAGATTGTTCATGTTCCACTATGCTACATACTTCATTATAGTCACGATACAATGAAGAAATATTTCTTCTTAAATTGAATACCTATATTCAAGATAATATTGTTCTCTCACTAAGTTGTATCTTAATTGTGAAAAAAAAAGTTTTATCATACCATTATAATTGGTAAATAGCAAAAGAGCACAAAAGTAATTGTCCTTAATTCATGATGATTTGTGGACGCCATCCTTGTAAAACTTTTGTCTTTAGTCAACCAGTTTTGCGGACGAAATATCATTTTTTTTCATCCACAATTGTGATTAATTACGAATGAAATAACTTCGTCCCCAAAAAATTAAACTAATTAGGGAGGAATAATTCTTTCACAATTGTCAAGAAAACCAACCCAACTGTCCAATTTTCCACACTATTGTGGACGAAATCGCTATTTTTAGGGACGTTATATATATCGTCCCAGGAGTTTAACTTTTGTAGACGAATCAACATTTCGTCCACAACTCTATCATTGTTGGGGACGAATTGAAGTTTCCTCCGCAAATACTTTAGCGACGGGTCCAAGTTTTTTTCGTCCCTAGAAGCATTTTGGACGAAAATGTGACATTCCAGGGCGGAATATTTCGTCTCGAATTTTATAATTTCTTGTAGTTGTGCTTGGTGTCATTTGGTTGATGTTTTGAGTTATTTATTTAGTTTTAGATTGTTTTTGAGATTATGTTAGTTTGTCTTTTTGATCTATTAGAACTTAGAAGCGTGAGTCTGTTTTTCCTTGTTAGAAGAATTGTGATTTATTATAATTTAGTTTAGTTGTCACCGTATTATTGCATTTCAAAAACTTTTTAAAAAATAATTTGTGACATTATTCTGCTATTACATTTGCATTTTAAACAGTTATGATTTACAAATTAATTTACTTTGGGCAGCAGAATTAATTCAATGTCTTTTTCATTCGAGTTTGTACTTTACTATTAATGATTAATGGAACTATATTTCATTTTTCTAAAAAAAACTATGACCAGATACAAAACAGATGTTATTAACCAAATTTTCTTGTCAAGATCATGACAAACTAGGGTTAACTTTACGGATGGTCACTCAAAAGTTTGGGGTTGTGCAATGTGGTCCCAAAACTAACTTTTTATGAATTGTTCCATATTATCACTTTGGCCTTTTTCACAGTCCGGCCTTGGAATAATGCTGGGTAGGACGTCCACATCGCTTAATGCACGCCAAATCAATGCCTAAGCACACCGCCTCCCGAGTCGCGACTTACATCACTTAATCGTTGTATTACAATCTTTGACTTTTAATACAAATTTTTCAGAGCAGCACCAATCGTCAATCTCCTTTCTTTGTAATACCAATAGGAATACTTGGCAAGCTCTATTATGATGACACGTCCTATTCTACAAAATTCGAAATTGTGGTGGGTTGAGCTTTTCTTTCTCGCTCAATGAGTAGACATTATATATTCCACAAACACATAAAACAACAAATAACATATATATCAAGCTAAACATATAACGTCACATTGAACTATTCTATTAAAGTTTTAACCTTATTCAGTTCCTCTAAACTGCTTTGAGTTATAATTATAATTGCATACTCTTATTCTTCCTACTCCGTTTCAAAATTTCCTTATTTATTACCTACCTACAATTTTTCTTTTCGTGTTTTAATGCTTTAATTTCGTATTATCAATAAATTTTTCATTTCTATCCTTATAAATCTATTTCTAAAGTCATATTAATGATATAATTTTATTTCTTATCATATTTCTAGTAGCATATCTTGTCCTTTTAATTCTATTGGTCTCAGTCCAGTGTCATATCTTCTATTTCTATAACTTGTATCAGCTCTTAGCTGGCTTTAAACATCAGTATTTTTCATTTCTAAAATTTCGTTTAATTTAAATATTAAGCCCTAGTTTAATTTCATTAATTCCTTTCGAATCTCTTATTTGTAAGCTCTAAATTTACTATTTGAATCAAGCAAGAATAATTCATATGCTCGTGTTCATCCATATAATATAGATATATTTGTTGGAACCTGTAATTGATGATCACTGGGATCATTCTGTCCCTACTTTGGTTATTTAGACCCTTTTATTATAAATTGTATCAACAATACACGTCTGCAGTATAAAATACAATAACACTTATGACATTTCAGTCATACATTCTAAATACAACCAATTATTATTTAATAATAAATAAGAATATAAGAATTCACGAACAAATTTTGTACATTAGAGTCACAAGTTGATGTACGTAACTCATATTTTGGACGTATAACACATACGATCTACTTTTAAATCTTTCATGTTTTATTCTTATCTTAGTACGGAGAATGTGCTCATTTTCGTTCATTCCAAGTCTACTTCTTGTCCTTGGTTACTGAATTACCTTTACTAGTAATGCTATTCATGGATAACATAAATTATTTCCTTAGAACTATGGATAAACTTCATAAAATTAACAAGATAATTTCCTTAATTAAATAATCTTTCTCCTTATGATTTTAGCCTTGTCTACAGACTTAATTAAACTCACTTTTGTCTAACCTTAATGATTTAGTCAAAGTCTTTATTGTGAACTTATAACCATTTTTTTTCTTTATATTACTGCCTATCTTAAATTGTTAGATTTATCATATCAGACTCATTCATCTTATCAAGCATTTTATGCCCAAACTATTCTTTTCTATTTATAATAATTCTTAGTGTGATTATATCTTCTTTTAAAATCTAAAGTAAAAAAGAAAAGAAAAGAAAGTGACTAAATTTTAGTTTGTAATCTGCATTATTCAAACTCGGAAACATGATTGGAAAATTTTTCAATCTTATCTCTAAACTATGTTAGTTTGTTTCATATATATCTCCAAACTCGTAAATCATTAGCAAAACTTCTTTATTATTGCTATTTTTTATTTGCACAATTCTTTTTATCCAAATCTGTTGATAAAATTAGGTGTTGACAGGGGCTTCAATAGATTTGGCAGAGGTGATGAGATGTGGGCATAGGTGAGGAGATTTTGTCTTAGAGATGGTTGAAGTTGGTGGCGAAAGTTTGGGGTTTGGTTACATGGTTGGCCATGGGTTTGAACGATTTCTTTTTGTGATTGAGCTGGGTTCATTTTCTGGTGGTTTTACTTTCTTAATTAAATCGGTCAAAAAAGCAAAAAGATAGCTTCTCTGTCCCATAAATATATACCATAATATTTTTTTGACATAGATTAAAAAAGTTAGTTGAGTTATTAATTTTATTAGAAATTTTAAAAAATATCCTTATAACTATCCACTAGTAATTAGCAATATAATTCACAATGCATTTAAGTAGGGACAATATAGTAAAATATGACATAACTACTAATATTAAAAAGAAAACAAACATATATATTGGAACGAATATAAAAATAAAGATGACATATTTTTATGAAACGGAATGAGTATCATTTTGAGTTTGGATTAACCTAGTTGACGTGCCACGTGGACTTATGAGGTGGATTATGAGAAGTCTTCGTGGCACTTATTTGGCATACATCGAGTGACCTGAACGAACTAATCAACATTCCAAGACTAGAGTGTGAAAAGTCCGGCCAAAGTGACAATCTGGAACAAAATCTTGATCAGATGTGGTATTTTGGGACAAAAAGTGAATTTTGTGACCATACTGCACAACTCCGAACTTTTGAGGAACTGTCAATAAAATTAATCCAGTGAAGTTCAATAATGGATCCAGCCTCTTGAAGCTAAGACTTCAAGCCAAATGGGTCAAACATAAAGCCCAAACGTGTCCGACTAACCTCCACTGTTGAAAGCCCGTCAGTTTGTATTGTACGTTAACAGATGTCGCCGAAAATGATGCACTAATTATTGCATTTTCGTTTCTTTTTTTTTTGTTTGAAAGGAACGCTCTTTATCTTGTTACGTTTCTTATGATAGCAGATAGCAAGACAACAGCTCCCTCCGTTTCTGCTTCACTTCTCGCCACCACTGCAATACAATCTCTCCCTCTCTCTCGCTTTCTGCAGGTGAACCCGTGATTTGCAGCAACCGTCTTTTGTGACGGCCGTTCACTTTCTCTGTCCTCCACAATGACCTCCATCACCTCCGTTGAATTGAATTACCTCGTTTTCCGTTACCTTCAAGAGTCCGGTAGGTTCATTTTTCATCCATTTATTCTGTTTCTGTCAATTCTCTATATTCCCCTTTCTTGTGTTAAACTAAAAATTAGGGTTTCGTTTTTGCCTTTTTTTTTGGGCTCTTATTGTCGTCAATTTGAACTCTAAAGCCTAAAAATTTGCTCTTCATCTTCTGTTCTTGTGGAAAATAGCTAGGGTTTGTAGATCTGTTTGCTTTTGATTGTTATTTGCAGTTAAAAATTCGAAAAGCTTCGGTCTGTTTAGTTTAGAGAATTTTTCTTAGTTTTTCACAAAATTAGAAAATAGAGATAGAAAAATAAAAAATTTGTTAAAAAAATAATCTGTGGTTTTGCATTTAATTTCTATCTAAAACACACGTAAAAAATTAGATTAATAGTAATTTATTTCTAATTTCTTGTTTTTCATAGAAAATTTGTTTTTAGTTTTTAGAAATGAATATATTTCCTTAATGTTTCCAGTTCAAAAAAATAGAAACAAAACTGAAAATAAAAACAATAAACTATTTTCTAAACTAAACAGTCTTATTATTTTTAGCATTAAATTTTGAATTGAGCAAACCTCGGTGAAAACAAACTTTTCTGTTTTTAAATATGTTTGTTGCATGATTTGCAATCTGATTTCTTCACTAGTTACATCCATGAGCTTATTGGGGCAGAAATAAAGTTGGCAATTTTAACGTGAAGCTTGTGGATTTTCAAACGGTTGTTTCTCTTACGTGTTTGATTTTTTTTTCGGTTTTAGGATTGCAATTTGTTAGTGTTTTGCTAAATTTCATGGTACGTAGCGATGAGATGTTTGTAATGCGGGTTTCGGTGTGCTTCTGCAGGTTTTATACATTCTGCTTTTGCTTTAGGATATGAGGCAGGTATTAACAAATGCACAATAGATGGAAATATGGTTCCTCCGGGTGCTCTTATTACTTTTGTACAAAAGGGGCTGCAGTATTTGGAGATGGAAGCAAATTTGAGTAATGTTAGAATGTGTAAATCTTTTGTTTATTACAATTAATTGTATTTATTTACCTTAGTTGAGTATTTTTGTTGTTTAATTGTTTCAAAATTCATTATTCATCTAGTTATTATTTGTTCTTTTCCTTTCTAGAGTGACGCAGATGTGGATGAAGATTTTTCATTTTTGCAACCTTTGGATCTAATAACAAAAAATGTTTGTGAATTACGGCAAATGATAAAAGAAAAGAGAAAAAATCTTCATAAGGACAGAGATAAGGTCAAAGAGAAAGAAAAGGAGAGAGAAAAAGATAAAGATAAAGAGTATGAACGAGAACGTGCTCGAATTAGGGAGAAGGAAAGACATGAAAGGGAAAAAGAAATTGAAAAGGATAGGGAAAGGGTAGAAAGGGAGAAAGAGCCAGAAAAGCCGCATGAGGATGACACCAGTAGAGATATGGTCACTGATCAAGAGGACAAGGATAATGCCAGAGTCAGGCATGAAGAAAATGGAACTGCTGGAGGTGAATGTACTTTAAGTTAATTTACTTTACTTCTAACATAATTCGTGCAGTTCCTGCAGATTAGTGTTTACATTATTGCAGCTCTAGTCTTGTATGGTTTCAGATGTTGGTTGGTAGTTCATGTCTAGATGTTGGTTGGTAGTTCATGTCTTAGTGGTTGGTTTTTTGTCATCTGAAGTCAGTAGTGGGACAGGAATGGTTCTGTAAGGACTGCCTCAAACCAAGGATAGACACAGTGGTTAAAAGCTGAATTGTTCATGTTAAGGTTTTAAACCAAATTCTATTTTCAAGTGGATGCAGTATACTGATGCAAAACGTATACTGGTTTGTCCCATGTTTCCACCTTTGCGGTTATAGGGATGATTTATTGATGCAGGGGCATCTCAAGTCTTTAAATACTTTTATTATTTTTCCTATTTAGCTTTGTTTTCGAAGTTAATTTAGGATTATGTTTCCAAGCCTTTCGTTTCGGAGGACTGGGATTAGTTTTTTTTTTCTGTTAATAGTTAGGATTGATGGATCACAAATTGAACTTTTTTTTGGCGCTGTTCAGGATTATGTTATTGTGGATTTTTTAAACATTATGACCTTCACTGTTCCAAGTACAATAATTTTTTTTTCTACCCTATCTGTTGAGTTCTTATTACCCTAATCATTTTTCCAAGTCGCTTACTTGTCACATCTTTGGACGTTCCTCTTGTTTTCAGTGTAATAAATGAAATATATGACTCTCTCTCGCCCTCTCTCTGTGTGTGTTCCTGGTCGTGGTTGCCTTAACCATCATCTTTTATTTGATAGGGCCTGAACCAATGGATATTTCTATTCCATCAACATCCCAGGCAAGTGAAATTCAGGGCTCTGATGTGTTGATTCTGGAAGGCCATACAAATGAGGTTTGGCCTTTTTCAATTCTTATTCTACCTGTCTTTGTACCCTTCCTTTGTTTTCTCTCAATGCCACTAGCTATATATATATGTAGCAATGTGCTGATTATTTTTTTTTCTTTCCTTCAGGTTTGTGCTTGTGCATGGAGTCCAAAAGGATCACTTCTTGCTTCCGGGTGAGTACGAAGACATTTTTAAGATGATCCTTTCTTTATATGCAATTCATATTTCTTGATCAAAACTCAAGTGATATTTGAAAGAGACTTGTAGAAGGGGTTTGGGTTTTTTCTTTCCTATTATGGCGAATAATATTTTTGTAAAAGAAATGCTTCTGATTTTTGCATACATAAAATAATTGTGAATTTATCCCAAAGTTCGATGAATATCTTATATAGAGGGGGACAATTTGACAGTGACGTCAGCAGATTTAGCATTTGGCATGGGCAAGTTTCATCTGTTCATGAAGGAATTTGTGCTTGTTAGCTTAGACTAAAAGATAGAGTACTTATTTGCATGAATGTATTTGAGGAGTTTCTTTGCTAAATGAAGTATAAATTAAGACCCACTACACTGATATTATATGAAATTTTTTCCTCTAAGTCATTGGTCACCAGCAAAATGTTGAAATACATTACTGTGATATGGCATTATGCAACACTTCCCCTACCCTTGCATGGTGGTGAATGGTGAACCTTATGCACTTTGGACTGCCTGCTGTAATATGGAATTATATGCTCTTGATTCATTATTCTAATGCCTTTACTTCACTCTTCTTAACTAAATGTTTAGATCTGGAGATTCCACTGCCCGTATTTGGACAATATCAGGGGGAACTTCTAGATCTGGTGTGCAGAATGGTCCTTTAAATGCACTGGTATTGAAACATGTAAAGGGAAGGACAAATGAGAAGAGTAAAGATGTTACAACACTGGATTGGAATGTGAGTCTCTTAAGCACAAAAGTTATTTACTGCAGTATTATTTTCAGCAACTTCCCTTTTTTCTGTCGGTTTTTTCACTGTAAAGTGTAAAGTCTCAAAACAATGAATGGGTTATCTTTTGCCTTTGTGTTGTCTCAACAATAGTGGCTGCGCTCTACTTTCTTTTTGTTGTAATGCATTTCTGATGATTAAATAGAGTAATAAACTGAAAGTGTGGACCAAGCTAATGTTTGAAAGTGGGAAACGCATCTTGTGTTTGGAAAATCTGAAGCAGTTCCTATTGATATTATCAATTTATTGACATTATACTACCTTGATAAAAAAAAAGGGAATTGCTGTTGTTCTTTAGTAGGAACTTTGTAACACCACATCTCTCAACGCATCTTGTGTTTGGAAAATCTGAAGCAGTTCCTATTGATATTATCAATTTATTGACATTATACTACCTGGAAAAAAAAAAAAAAAGGGAAAAGCTGTTTTTCGTTAGTAGGAACTTTGTAACACCAGATCTCTCCTATTCAATTTTTTTTTGGCCATCTATTTTTATATCTGATGTGTCTCACATCCTTGCAGAAGCTATAAAACTACATTTCCTTGCAGAAGCTATAAAACTACATTTGGTGACGATTTATTTCTTTCTTTTACCTTCCTGTATACAGGGTGAAGGATCATTGCTTGCAACTGGTTCATATGACGGGCAAGCAAGAATTTGGAGTACAAACGGTAAGCTGTTGTTATAAATATTGTTTGCTTTATCCTTTGCTGTTTCATGCATCATACATGCAAGTTGGATGCATAAAAGTGGACATTACGTGAGCCATTATTAAGATATTCATCCCACCCTCTCCCTGCTTTAGCAGTATACTTCAGTTCTAGATTGGGAAGCTAAAAATGTTTGGTTCACATTGATATAAATCCTTATCTTAGATAAATCCTGTTGGTGTATTGATTGACATAACCTTTTCTTATATATACATATAAATCGATATTACTCCAATCCAATTCCTTCCTGACACCTCCCAAGGAAAATCCCAAGTTTTATCCCAAATTGATGGGTTATTATGAGATTATCCATGCAAGTACTTGCTCAACCCA
>CAODLS011635302.1:0-10736 GCA_948243855.1 Flueggea neowawraea
GGTGGAGAAGGTATTCCCCCTGGAGTAAAACCTGAAATGTGTAGGTGCTGCAAAGGTTCAGGGGTGTTTAGTGTCTTTGTTTTTGGTTCAACACTGGCAGCATTATTTAAGCAAAAATAAAAGTTTTTACCCTGTTAATAAATTTTCACGTGCACAGATGTTTACGCAAAAAGGATTTTTCAGCGTTCAGCAAACATGTACTCAATGTGGTGGAACTGTGTTATCCATATCGGTATGGTGCACAAATTGCTGCTGTTTTTTTTTTTAATTTGGACTATTTTGTGAGAAAATTAGAAAGTATTGGAATCCCCTAATAATTATGTATTGTATGTTCCACTCATGAATTTTGTTTTTTATTTTTTCTTTCTTTCCTTATCTTCTTTATTTTTATGCTATCATGTGTGCTGGTTTCCTCGATGTTGTGGGGTGGGAAAAGTTATAATGCATTGGAGCTTGGCTAGTAGTTATGAGTTGATCTTAAATTACATTGGTTGTTTTGCATTTAAAAATGTTGGTGGAATTTATATCATTTTAGGATTCTTTGACTGGCATATAATTCTTATTGTTTGATTTTTTAGAAGTGTGGTTGATTATTAAATTGATTGGTATATTTGTAATTTTTCTAGTAGCCTGGAGGTGTGGAGAGTAGTAAAGCACATATGATGGATAGGTCAGTTGGGCCATCTAGTGAATTCACACAGTGGAGCGGGTATACAATAGAATTTTGGAAGTCATGCAGCTCTTAGGCCTGGCGTTTTCAGCAACAAATTTGTCTTCATTCACTGTCTGGTTATAATTTTGATATTTTATCAACTAGGTTTGATTTTGTTACTTTCAGTTGCTTATGCTCCATACGTACCTTTTTTTTTGTTTTCTATTGTGATTTTGCTTATCAATTAAGTCACATGTTGGTCTGTCGCTTTTATATCGCCAAAAGTCAGAGTGTTACTTCAGGCAGAACCTCAAACATTTGTCTTCATTGAACACTCTTTATTCTAACCATCAGATAAAAGACAATGAATCTCAGTCATTAAATTTTTTAATACTAGGGGAGTACAAAATAAAATTTCAGATTGCAAATTAATTAACCACAAAGCAAAATTAAGTAACATGTTGATAGATTAAGTAATAATCTTATTTATTTTCTTGTTACTCATTAATTTAGTTTGGTAAATTAAATGAATGACAATAAATTTTAACAACTAATATTTCTGCAAGTAAAAACGTCTCTTTCGTAAACTCCTTCCATTTTCTCTACTGCTCTCATTTGGAGAAGAAACTAAAATATTTTTATAGACTACATATTATTTGTAATTTTTTTCTTTTCTATTAAAGAAAAAATGAAATGAGCTCACTGATCTTTGTATGAGGAAGTTTGAAGTTTTATAATAAAAAAAGTTTGAAATAAAGGTATGTGTTTAAGTTATGTTTGTTGGAATTAGCTATATTTTTGTTAGTAATTTATTGTTAATTTTATGTAGATGAAATGTTTATTCCAAATGTAATTTCGAGAAGTTTAATATGTTGATAAAATTTTTTTGGAGGTAATACTTTGTAAAAAACAGATTTGTAATGACGAAAACAAAACAATAGTTTTAGAAAGTATGAGAGTTTCTTATTAATAATTTTCGTAATTGAGAAAAATTAAAATTTGTGCTCTTTGATAATTGATTACTTAATTTCTGATGTAATTACTTAATTTTAGGGAAGTTACTTAATTTTTTGTTTTTAGATGGTTACTTAATTATGGATGGTCTGTACTTAATTTGGTGTTTGATTACTTAATATCATATATAGTTACTTAATTTTAAGCATAGTTACTTAATTTCAGAATTTAGAAGGTTACTTAATTATGGATCCTAAGTTACTTAATTTGGGGATATATTACTTAATTTTTTACGGTTACTTAATAACAAACTTTGTTACTTAATTTTTGTCATAATTACTTAATTTGAACTTCTAGAAGGTTACTTAATTAGGGATCCTAAGTTACTTAATTTGGAGATAAGTTACTTAATTTTCTACGGTTACTTAATAACAGACTTTGTTACTTAATTTTAGCAGAAGTTACTTAATTTGATCTTCTAGAATGTTACTTAATTATGGATCCTAAGTTACTTAATTTGAAGATAGGTTACTTAATTTTCTACGGTTACTTAATAATAGACTTTGTTACTTAATTTTAGAACAAGTTACTTAATTTGAACTTCTGGAAGGTTACTTAATTATAGATCCTAAGTTACTTAATTTGGGGATATGTTACTTAATTTTCTACGGTTACTTAATAACAGGATTTGTTACTTAATTTTTGCCGAAATTACTTAATTTGAGCTTCTAGAAGGTTACTTAATTATGGATTCTAAGTTACTTAATTTGGGGATATGTTACCTAATTTTCTACAGTTACTTAATAATAGACTTTGTTACTTAATTTTAGAAGAAGTTACTTAATTTGAACTTCTGGAATGTTACTTAATTATGGATCCTAAGTTACTTAATTTGGGGATATGTTACTTAATTTTTTACGGTTATTTAATAACAGACTTTGTTACTTAATTTTTGCCGAAGTTACTTAATTTGAGCTTCTTATTTAATTATGGATTCTAAGTTACTTAATTTGGGGATATGTTACTTAATTTTCTACGGTTACTTAATAATAAACTTTGTTACTTAATTTTTGCCGAAGTTACTTAATTTGAGTTTCTGGAAGGTTACTTAATTATAGATCCTAAGTTACTTAATTTGGGGATATGTTAATTTTCTACGGTTACTTAATAACAAACTTTGTTACTTAATTATTGTCGAAGTTACTTAATTTGAGCTTCTAGAAGGTTACTTAATTATGGATTCTAAGTTACTTAATTTGAGGATATGTTACTTAATTTTCTACAGTTACTTAATAACAGACTTTGCTACTTAATTTTAGTAGAAATTACTTAATTTGAACTTCTAGAAGGTTACTTAATTATGGATCCTAAGTTACTTAATTTGGGGATATGTTACTTAATTTTCTACGGTTATTTAATAACAGATTTTGTTACTTAATTTTAAGAAAAGTTACTTAATGTCTACACTTTGGGAAGGTTACTTAATTATGGATCTTAGATTACTTAATTTTAAGAAAAATTACTTAATGTCTACATTTTATACGGTTACTTAATAACAACCATTGTTACTTAATGTTAGGATAAGTTACTTAATTATGGATACATGGTTACTTAATTGGGCACAAGGTTACTTAATATCATAACAAGTTACTTAATTCTAATCAAAGTTACTTAATTGATTTTGTTTATTTTTCTTATATTTATGCAGCGCATATAAGATTCCCATTATGGAGAATTTCAAGGGTAAAGGCTTAGTAGATTATTGTGACTCAGCTGAGTGCAGCCATAATGATGATCAAAGAGAGTATATGCTTGCAGATCAAAGCAGTAGTGATGATGATGGTATTGAGTATGATGACAAAGGAAATTGTTTAGGCAGTATTGAGGGTGTTGAGGAGAATGAGGTGGTCGAGAGTAATGTAGAAGGTGACTATACAAAACTCACGTATGAAGAGATAATGGGAAGGGAATTTGTGATATTAGAGGATGCAGAGTCTTTCTACATGTCATATGCAAGGCAAGTTGGCTTTGGAGTTCGAAAGTACTCATTTAAAAAAACTCTGACTGGCGTACCTCACCTTAGAACATGGGTATGTAATAAGGAGGGAATGAGGAAGGAGGAATGGCTTAATCTGCCTAGAAGAAAGAGAAAGCCGAAGGTTGATTTTAGAGAACACTGTCAAGCAAAATTTCAGGTGAATTACAATCGAAAGACAAATGTGTGGGTTGTTAATAGATTTGTGATGGAGCATAGCCACGAATTAGTGAAAACAGATCATGTGCAATTCCTATCATCACATAGAAAAATTGATGTAGCTTCAAAGGCAGAGATTAATGCATTGCGAAGTGCCGGAGTGGACACGAGGCATATAATTGATCATCAGGCAATGCAATCTGGCAGGTTTAATAGAATGAGTTTCATTCCTCGAGATGTGTATAACCATATTCTAACGGAGGAGGGTTTAGAACCTCCCAATGATGACATTCAAGGTGTTATTAGCTACTTTATTGCCAAGAAAGAAAATGACACTAGGTTTTTTTTTGGCAACACTGTTGATGGTGATAAACGTATGAGAAATATTTTTTGGGCAGACTCTGTGAACCGTTATGATTATGCATGCTTGATGTCGTCGCTTTTGACTCAACCTTCAAAAGGAATCGATACAACAAGCCACTGGTCTTAATGATTGGTATAAATCATCATAGGCAAACCATTATATTTGGATGTTGAATTTTAGCATATGAGATTGCTGATAACTAACTATTCTTGGCTTTTAAGCTAATTTTTGGAATGCATGTATGCTACCCATCGATTGTGTTCTTTCCATCTGCAAAGAAATGCAAACCATGGTTGCTCGTTGGTGTTGTCACTTATGTAATGAGGCCTCTGAGATTGCACGTGACTCTTCCTCCAATTCTGCAGAACTTCCTCAGAAGAATGCTTGTTAGGGAGGATTGCTTGTTGTAACAGAACCATGGTTTTTTCTAAAGTGGTTGAATATTAGTGTTTGGCATTTTTTCTTAGTTACGGCCTGTTTCTATTCGACTAATCTAGAGTTATTCATTTTTAACCAAACTCAGCATTTCATGAAGTTTCTTGGCCTTATCTATTGAAAATGTGTTATTTCTTTCTATTCCTTTGTTATGTTTGAAGTGAATTACAATGCTTTGGTTCTATAAAAAGTTGCAAATTAAGTAAATTAACTACCCTTACTAAAACCGGTGTTGAAATATGAAATTGCGATCACTTTCCACAATCCAAGTGCTTCAATTTTGATTCCCCACCTACTCTAACTCAGGGACGGAGGGAGACCGGAGTTGGTTGGTGCCCGTGCCCCCACCTGTCGTCGGCCGAAACCCCCTATTAGGGGTTCTTCCGTCTCCTCCTTGTATGGTGCCCCCACCTCACTTACAGGGGAGGGGGCACCATTAAAGCTTGGAAAATCCACTACGACAGCCATCCTCCCTGCTCTGCAAGTCCGTCGAAGCAGCCACAAAAAAAAGAGAAGAAGACAAGTGAGACCATTAGAGGTCGGGGGAGGGGTTTCATTTGACAAAAACTTGGGTCTCATCTGCTTCTGGGTTTCAAATATATGTGGCTGGTGGCGTTTTGGGCGTTGCTAGTTTGGTTTTGACTTTGATTAGAGACCACAAGTTGGGGTTGCCTTGATTGTTGTCTTAGATAGATGATGACGAAGAGAAGCTTTTCTTGGTTCCTGGGTTGCAAAATCTTGGAAACAATTGCTTCCTCAATGTTATTTTACAGGTTTATCTTCTTTTTGGCTTGAATTTGAGTCATTAAATCATCTAGTTTGTATATTTATTCTTTTAATTGTCTTAGACAAAGTAGGAATCATTTAATTTCAATTCTTGGATAGGTTGGTTCAAGATGGTTATATGAAGATTTATGCTTCACTGGAGACAAGAGTGTATAATTTCATTCTTTTTTTCCACTTTAATTGCTTTCAGTGTTAATGTGGGATGAAGGCAGCGTTATTTTTTATTCTTTATCGTAATTTCTGATAAAAAAAAGAGATCATTATATCGTCAGCTTATTGAATTTTTTCCCTTTGGAATTTTGCAGGCTCTAGCTAGCTCTTCATACTTCCAACCTTTCCTACAAAAGGTTATCAAGGAGTGTGAATCATTAGCCGTTGGAGAATAGAACGAAAACTTGCAGCTTACTGTTGCTTTGGCCAATCTATTGAAAGGTAATTCGAACATATAAAGTTATTTGAATTTCAATTGAAGTTCTATCAAATAGAGTAATATGTGACGTTTCTTTGTGCTTTCATATCCAGTCTCATGAAAAGTAATGTTTAATCGTTATAGGCTGGAGCATATGTTCTTGTGGATTCAATTGCTTTTTTTACATGATATTTCATATGAAAAGTTAGGCCTGAATGTTAAATATTCATACACTTATTTGTTCTTCTATATAATTTTTGGCATTATTGTGATGACTGTTCAGAAAATACTTGATGCTTTTGCATTTGGATGTTATTGAAAAAGAGAAAGTTCTTCGTCAAAAAAAAAAAAAAGAAAGTTATCTTACACTTATGAATGTAGGAAATTTATCAAAATACGTTTAAATCAGTGTAATATTCTTGCCTTCTTGAAATTATTTATGACATCTGTAGTTAATTAGGCTCTGATTTTATCACCTGAGTGAAGAGTTTCTCATTTTCATAGAATTATGTGCCTTTGTGAAAGGGGAGATGTGTTGAGCCCACGTGAAGTGATGCTTGCGATGGCACAATATAATCAAGATTTTAATCTAACAAACCAGCAGGTGAAGTTAAATCTTCTGAATTGATTTAACTAATGAATTATATTTTCGTAACTTAACCAGATCTTTGTTTGCATAGGATGCAGAAGAAGCATTTCTTCATCTCTTGTCCTCTTTAAGAGAAGAATTTTTAGATTGTTATCCTCCAAACCAGATGTCTCTGGCAAATTCTTATGGTTCTCCTAGTTGTAGAATTCTCACTCCAGAGAGAAGGGAAATCCAGCCTGAGCAGAAAAGTGGCAGCAACACTTCCTTGGACCATTTGATGGGATTCTTAGCAGCATTTTGACTTGTCAGAGTTGCTCATCTCAGTTCTGTTAATCTGTACCTCAATGAACAACATCTGAAAATACTCGGTTCCAATAGGAAATGACAATCCAAGAGGGGGTGAATTAGATTTTTAAAGAGTTTGAAAACTTTGCTGAAAAATTTTTGCAATTAAAACAAATAACAAAGTTAAATGCGGAAGCTAAAGAAAAACTAATTCACGAACAATGTAAAGCAAGTATGAAGCAAGATAAAGAGAGTAGGGAGAAAGAAATCAAATCCCAATATTTATAGTGGTTCATTCATCTTGACCTACGTCAACTCCTTGAGATCCACTCAAGAATTTCAATCCACTAACTCCTCACTTCCGGGTGGAGGCAAAACCGTTTACACACTTGTTTTTGCGGGATCAACAAGCAAACCGTTACACCTTGTTTTTGCAGGCTCAACAAGAAAACCGTTTCCCTAGTTTTTGCGGGTTTAACTAGAAAACTATTTACCAATTGTTTTAGGGACAAAACAAGCAAGCCAAAAATCTAGTTTTCTAAGGCTCATTAGAAAACCTATTTACCCCATGAAAATAACCTTGTTTAATATAAAATCAACCCAGTGGTATAACAGTTTTAAGCTCACACAAGCCCAAATATAAGATTCTAAGTAAATAACTCAAATGGGTTAGAAAGGTAGAGAAGAGAGAAAGTAGATAGCAAGTCTTAACAAATGTCTCTCTTTTTTTTCTTCTCTTCTGACCTAGGACATCTATTTATTGCCACTCTTAAGAATATAGCCATTGGAGCCTTGAAGTAGCATTTGTAAAAGAGTGTAGAATTCCAAATTATTTGACGTCACCTTATACTACGCCTATTGTATCCCTGCTACGCGCATAGTATCATGATCTACGTGAATTGTATCGTGTGCTGCATGCATTGAATTGGCTTCCAGAATTATGCATTTTCACCCAGTGGCTTACTACGTGCGTAGTACCATGTTCTACGTGCTTAGACGTTTATGTTCAGGATTGCACCGTTGATTCTTCACGTGACTGTGCCAATTGTGTCAGAGAATATTAAAATTCAAATCCCGATGAGTGTCTTGGCTTTGTCCTCTTCTAGACCACGTCTACGTGCGTTGTACTCTGTACTATGTGCGTAGTATGTCTTCTTCAAAGCTTTCATATTTTGCTCTTTTACGCGCATTCTACCACCTTCAACGTTGCATCTATCTTCAATCATTTTGCTCATCTGGACATATGCTCATCTATATGTGTTGTAAAAGCTTCTACGTGCATAGATCAAAGTCTGATGCTAACTTCATTCTGGGTCAACACTTGTACGCGCCCTGCATCACCTTCTATGCCCATAACACATGTACTACATGCATAATAAGTTCTTTTATGCCCATAATAGCCAGTTATCAACAAGTCTGGAACTTTGCACATCTTCATAGATGTTTTGCATTCATAATCATCAAAACTAAACTCAACAATATCTAATTCCCAGATACATATCTCAATACCTGTGCTCTAGTTGACACTTCTACTGGTCATATTTGAAGAATATAGATTCATATACACCATATAAATGTTTAAAATTGTACTTTTGAAACCATTGTATAGTTTCTGTATAAATTTACATGCTCTTATGACCTTTTCACCTATTTTATACATTTTCATTTGTTTCATTGAATTTTCAATTTTTTCACAGCTTGCCTCTTTCACTAGTGCTTGGAAGTGGTGCCATCATTGTATGTTAGACAAAGGTTTCCATTTCATATTTCACTTGCATAGTTGATCGTTTAAGAACCTTTTTTCTATTATTGTTTTTTGTTCTAGCTGTGCATTTACTTGATTAATATTTTCTTTTGTACCTAATGCTAGATGATTGGATGTGTAAGAACCCATTCGTTTGGCTAAAATACCTAGTAATTTTTTTCGAATTTTATTGGCAAGAATGTATGGTTACTCGAGTAGAGATAGTTGTTACTCAAGTAGAGGCATTGTTAATTCGAGTTAAATGTTGGATTACTCGAGTAAGATCAAGGCTTACTCGAGTAAGAAATGGATTGGTTTGCCTGAGTAAGTGAAGCTGAATTTCTGGATTTTGGAGTATCTTACTCGAGTAAGACATATTTCTGGGCAAGCGGTGTGGCGGCTAGTGGTTCTTAAAACTGAGTTTATCCATTTGGTTCCGTCATTCAACACTTCAGAACACTCTCTTAGACCCTCAGAAACATTTCTGCTCGATTTATTAGCTTCTGGAATCGTTTGTTCGTGCATTTGAGGTGATATTTCAGTTCTAAGTTTGGTTCTTACTTATTGTTCATGTTCTTGGCTTTGAAATCTGATTCTAGATGTTGGAATCCATCTGTTGTTGGTTGTGGATGAGTTTGGTAATTCGAAAATTGATAAAATGAGTTGAGTTAAGTTGATTGATCATGAATTAAGCTTAAAATGGTTTGACAGATGAATGGAGTGGTTGAAGTTGAATTTTGATCAGTTTAAATATCTGAACGTGTTACTCGAGTAACACATTTTGTTACTCGAGTAAATGAGGCCCTGAGTTACTCGAGTCATATAAGGATCCAATTACTTGAGTAAGTAAGTAATTACTCGAGTAAGAGAGTTGTTTGGTTACTCGAGTAAGACATCTTATTACTCGAGTAAGCCATATGTTTGAGGGACTATAAAGTGTAGTTTTTGTATCTTGTTTACATGGATGATTAATATTGGTATTTCACATATTTTGAGGACTGATTTGATAATTTGTCACTTCGAGGTCTGAACTGTGAATTTGGAAATTCCAGGGCTGAAACATAATTTTGTAGGTTTTGAAGGATGAAGAAAAGCATGCGCAATATGATGAGGTTTGGTGCTTAACAACAATACAAAATGATCTCCTCATTAATTCCTATGCTGATTTTTTTTTTTTCACATTTTATAGCTCGGCCATGATGCTTTTGAGAGTCAAGATGGCAGTGGTTTTCAGCATGGACAAGGATTTGAGAATCCGTTTGACTTTTTCAGAATGGATGACGTAATGGCTTTTCTTTGGCTTCTATCGTTTTGATTATGTCAAATTTGTAGTGTATCTTCTGTGTTGGTGATCTTATGGGCAAATGCAATTTGGATTTGAAGTCTATGAATTAACATAACAGCTGCCACTTTTTTTTGGGTTTATGCTGTTGCTGGAACTGTAGCTCAGTACTGATGACAATTTGTTTATATCATATTGAGAACGACTCTTAGTCTCTGTAGCTCAGTACTAATGAGTTTCAGAAAAATTATAATCTAAGGTTTCGTGTGGCTTGTTATGAACTGTATTCATGGAAGTTGAAGTCTCCAAAACATAAGTAGATAATGCAAGGGATGAAAGGAAAAGGAGATTGCTGCTTTAGATGTATACTATATGCTTTTCCTTTTTTATCCTTTTTCCTTTTTAATTTTATCTATGAACTCTTTTTGGATCTTATCTTTTGAAGTTTGAAGAAATTTAACATTATGTTTTTCTGTGCGTGTTTTGACCTTTCGTGATGAAATCAGATATTCAACAATATCTTTAAGCAGAGGCTTGGTGGCCAAGATGTCAAGGTTATTATTGTCTTCCATTCTTGTTAACTATGTCTTTTATGCTAGAAAGTTTTTTTTTTTTATCTATGTTGATATTAGATTTTGTGAATAGGAGTTAATTGTCGTCTTTGTTTCGTTTTGTTGTATAGGTTGCCATTGAATTATCCTTCATGGAAGCTGTTCAAGGATGCACCAAATCGATCACATTTCAAACTGATGTGCCTTGTGAAACCTGCCGTACGTCATTATTTATTTTTCACTTTTGTGGCCTTCCTTCATCCTTGTAGCTTCCTATCTTTTGTAATTCTGATGTGAGGATGCACCTCTAGACCCGAGAGTAATCTTTCTGCTTTTTCTGCAATTTTGAAGGTGGAGAAGGTATTCCCCCTGGAGTAAAACCTGAAATGTGTAGGTGCTGCAAAGGTTCAGGGGTGTTTAGTGTCTTTGTTTTTGGTTCAACACTGGCAGCATTATTTAAGCAAAAATAAAAGTTTTTACCCTGTTAATAA
>CAODLS011635659.1:0-14010 GCA_948243855.1 Flueggea neowawraea
CATAAGCTCTACACCATCACAAAAAAATAAATGATTAGTAAGTTAGTTCAAATCATTTAACGTATGCGTTGTTAATCTTGAACTTTAGGGTTCGGCTCCTACATATGCCTTGCACAAGTGATGAAATAGTGAGATAAATACTAAAAATCAACATAAGAGAAGATTGTGGAAGTGGGTTTAACCTGATTTTACTTTTTCAAGTGCTTCATAGAGAGACTTCTTGTTTCTCTTCTTCAACCACTAAAAAAGACAAAGAAAGAGTTGCTGAGAATTTGTACATGTCTATAATTATACAAGGGATCAAGAATTAATTTCTTCATCAACCAATGAACTATATAATTATGGATGTGCAAGCTTACCTTTCCTAAAACATGAATTATATGTTCAATAATTATGGATATCAAAAGCAAGATAAAACAAACAGCCGCGACGGCCCACGTCGGAGTTTCCTCTAGCGATCTTGCTTTAGGATCACTTGCGCCGGCCATGACTTAGTTAACTTCTCCACTTTGGATCGATTGAACTATCGGAAAACATTCAAAACTATATGCAAGAAATTTCGAAGTTTATGATAGAACATAAAATCAAAAGAAGTTACAGGAGTTGTCTTGGAGAAAAGAAGAAGAAGACAAGGTTACAAATGCAAGACTGCAAGGGTGAAATATAAATTGAATAGTATGTAACACAAATTAATGCCTTGAAAAGCTTATATAGAAGTGAAGGCGAAAGAGAACGTATTATGTAGGACAACCGCGTTTCTTTAATCTCATTGTACGGAAACACGTCACCATGCTATCTAACTCGGACGCCGGACTAGGACGGGCCAGTCAAATAATAATATACAAGGAGCTAGTGGATGATTTTGACCTTGTTTAAATAAAAATATGCGGAAGAGAGAGGATGCTTGACTTGAATAAGTAATTGACCTTTATTTATAAATATAAATATATTTAAATTAATATTGAATAGAAATTAATAAAAAAATCATAAGATTTATATATAAATAATTTGCACCATTTTAATAATTATATATGTTCATTGAATTATATCATAACTCTGTGATGTATTAGTAATTAATTGTGACAATTTTCTTTGACTAATTTAAATAATAAGTTTTTTTCGTCGAAATTTATCAATGCTTCAATCACCGTAAACTATGCTCGTGGAAGTCAACCATTCATGTTGATGATGTAATTTTTTTTTTATCGATCATGTTGATGATGTAATTTGCGAGACTTTAATTTTTCAGATGAAATAGGCCATAAAAACTAGCACTAAAATCTATATAGTGCCACCTTTTTTAGATCTCTGTAGTTTAGGGGTGGCAATTACGTCTGCAGTATAATCTAGAGTCTAGTTTAGAAAATTTTACATGTTTGACATAATTGGATTTTGAGAACGTGTTGTATTATATTCGTCACTCCACTTTCATTCGGAAAATTCTTTCAATTTATATAGTAGGTTATTGATTTACGATAGAGAAATGCAAGAAAAAAGTAATGACTTCTCTCCATATCAAAAATTCGAAATTTAAGACATTAATTTTTTTTATATAAAAAGTGGATGACGAGCTCGAAAATTAGACTATCAATAGTTTTTCTCTGAGTTATCATTTTTGGGACAATTAATTTTTTTAAAAAAAATTTACATTATTATATCTGAAATTTATCATAATATCTTATTATATCCTTAAATATTAAAAATACTCTTACTTATTTCTTGCGTGTAAACATGGTTAGTGTAGATTAACGAGACACGTCAACTTTAACATGGCTATAAGACTATTTTGCACTTACTCCTTCTTCTTACTGATTTTCTCTCTCTCATCCCTCTCTCTCACATCGCTCTCTCTCTCAACTCTCTGTTCGTCATCTCTCACCTCTGACTTTCAACACAATAAAATGTTTAACCAAAATCAAAATTAATGTCTTTAAACTAACTAAATCCACAAAACATTCAAACAACCACATCTTTGTTAGCATCTCTCTCGTCATGAATCTTTGTTCAAATCACCCATAATCGTTCATCATCTCTCTCTTTTTTTGTCTGTCTAAAACAAATCAAAACCCAAAATAGAGACGAGCATCACCATCACCCATCACTGCCACCACCAAAACCCCGCGCCAGAATGCATCATCATCACCCCGCCACCTCCGAAACTCAAAGCAACAAACCATTACCTCCATCATTGAAACCCGAAACCACAAAACCCTTAAAACAATCGAAATAGTTTATTCAGCAGATACGAATTGTTTACATCAACACTAAGTGAGACTTAAAATTGATTGCTTTAGTAGAAAGATTTAGAGATCAATTTTAAAGAAATAGTTTATTCAGCAGATGCAGATTGTTGACAACATCTCTAAAAAAAATTATTCAGAGATGTCTACATAAGTTACTTTTGTGTGACTATGATTTTACCAGATCTGCATATTTAAGCATGACAAAACTAAACCCATGATTTACCAGTTGTGTCTGGTCTACTTCTCCTCCTCCTGTTGGTGGAGCTATCCCTTCTCTTCCTCGATGGCGGCGGCAAAAAGCTTGTAGTGGTCCAGGTTCTTCTAGGATTTCAGTGATGAGATTTTTGGATGATTGAATGTGTGGAGAGTGGGATTAAGGTGACGATTATGAGGGTGGGGTGTGTTTGACTGTGGCTGACACGACAATTGTGGGATGATGGTGGTGGGTGTAGGTGATTATAGAAGAGAAGTAGAGGAGAGAGAGAATGGAGAGAGAGAAAGAGAAGAGACAATGTGACATCGCGGAAGCTGTTGAAATCAAAAGAGATAATCATTCAGTCCGTTGATTTGCGCAAAAATATCCGAAAATAATCTTCTATACATATTTATTCAAAGAATACCATGAAATAGACATTCAAAACTCACAAGTTTAGGAGAAAATGTTTGATAATATTATTCAACATCAAAAACTGAATGAAAGTCGGCTACAACCCAAAACAAATAATCTCCAACACCCTAATTCAACAAAAGACAAAAATACCCTTATAAAAATATTTTGGGCCTTCGAAAAAGCTTTAAACACATTTTTTGGCATGAAACTGGTCAGTTAATAGACTTTACAATCTGAACGACTTTCGATTTGATATATTGTAGATCCCGTAACTCATCTCGAGTCAAAAATTATGGCCCTTAAAAGTTCTGTCGTGCACCTTAGCAGAATCAAAGCCTTCCATGAACATCAAAGTTACTCCGTCCACATTACAATGAGAGGGGGAGAGAGAGAGAGCACAAAAGAGAGACAATGAGAAGGAGTGAAGGTACAAAAGTCTTTTTCATTTTTTTGTTAAAATAGTTTAACGATGTTTATAAGTAGAGACGAAATAAAAATCTTTTCAAAAATTAGGGATGTAATGAAAGTTCATGATAAACCTCATTCTCCCAAAAATTTATTTGCAGCTAATTGTGAAAAATTGTTCAAATGCTAATCTGAGCAATGATTTTTGGATTATTAATTTGGCCATCTTTCCTTTTCTTTTTTTAGTTGGTGACTATTTGGATGACTTAATAATGTTCTGCTGGAGGAGCCTAATATATAAATTAGTTTAAAAAAACATGGGAAAAAATAGATAAAAACAGTATGCTTAAATAATATATTTTTCGAATTAAATATTCCATTGCCATATGACAGGGAAGAGGATTGTCTTGACTGATGAGTGTTTATGACGTAAGCAAATCATATGACATGAATTTATTTGTCTTCATTATTGTAACTTCAACTTAATTTAACGACTGAAAACAAAATAAAATTGTATTTTACCACCTCACAGAAGCATTCTATCCTAATTAATAAAAAATGCAAAAAAATAGAATTTAAAATTTGAATATTTGGTAAGCAAATCTGTATTTCATTTTTTTTAGCCAATACAGTTCTGTTTATTCCGACTCGGTCAGGACTCTCGTTTTTTGGTACAACAAAACTTTAATTTGAAGAGCAAAACCATTTATAAATAATTTATGTGAGACTAGTTTAAATAGTTAGATATTTAACTATACATTTTGAGGTGCGGGTTTAAATTCAATTGTAATAAAAAAAAATATTTGTGAATAATACTAAATTATAATACTACCGGTATTATTTTATAATTTAACTATTGTCGTTTCTGCATTATTTTTAACTATGATTTTTGGAATTAATTTATTGGCTTAAATAAATAAAAGTGAAATTCAACAGAAAGGAAAAAGTTTATTTATATATAATGGTCGAAACCTTGACTATAACTTATAACTAATAAAAAAATCAATAAAAAAATAGCATAAAGTTGCCCACGTATTATCTCAAATAAAGCTTTTATAATCTCGACCAAAAACAAAATAAAGCTTTTATATACTGATTAAAAAAATAAATAAATAAAGCTTTTATGGAAGGAGTCCACAACAAAGCCATGTCTAAGAAGGCGTCTACTATTTTAGGCTGCGGGTGGTTCACAACTAACGGTTTTTTTTTGCGAACATAATGTTAAGAGTTTGAGATTTCATAAATAATTTTCTATAGTTTGTAACGTAATTGATATATATAAATTCAATATTTTGGAATTTATTAAGTCGTTATGTTGTGTCAATAAATATCTGTATATTTGTTATATTCGCATCAACATTTAACAAAAAATTAAAGAGTTTTTTGATAAAAGGTTCAAAGTTTGAAATTTACAAATAAATTTTTATAGTTAGATATAAGTGATATAAATCAAATAATTTGAGATTTTTTAAGTGGTTTAGCCTATTGTTTCTTAATTTCCAGAAGCTGTATATTTTAGTGCGTAACTTAAATTGAACAAATCACAGATTCAACATAATGTCAGAGGTAGAAATTTGATGAATCATTCTAATGCTGTTGACGACACGAACACAGACACATTCATAACTTGATAATATACAAGTATCAATGGTGCTCATAATTCTATATAGGTCGATTCAGTTTTCAAATTTATGGTTGGATATTGTACTTTATCGTACTTAGAATTGTTCTGGCTACAATTATTGAATTCTTGGTAAAATTTATAAAATGGCTCTTGGGAAAAACTATTCAAATTGATTAACAATAGTCATCATGTGTGTATAATTTTTGACTAATCTGCTACTGTAGTCTTCTTACATTTTCTTGGTTCTCTTAATTTTTGTTAATTAATATGGTCACGACATAATTTATGTACATTTTATTTTTGCATGGCCACCCAAACATGATGTATGTCTGACGAATGTATAAGTTTGGTTGTTTACTGTTGACAAAATTATATCGAGGTTGATTATTTATGGTTCCATATCCAAAATTTTCTGAATTTTTTGTTTTGAACATGATAGTACTCTAGCACTATTAGTCTATTATATTAATACAAGAACGACCATGGCTTATGATTCTTCTTCTTTTTTCACCTTTGTTTTCCCATTTTGTCAATGAGTAAATGCATGATATGGGTCTTAATTTAATTTGTAGCTAGCGATCCTTTCTCACTTACTAGCTGCCTAGTGATCCTTTCTCACTTGCTAGCTGCCTGGAGGGATTTAAAACACGTACCTACCTTGATTTTCTAATTAAATTAGTTGTAATTAATCATGTATAATGTGGGTTTAATTTAAATTAAAATACGTTATATGAAAGTTTTCAAATCTAATTAAAATATTTAAGTATATACGTAAAATTAAAGTCCATTTTATTTTTTTTGAAGCACATAATATTCATATTTTCACATTTTCACATGTTGCACAGTTTGTTTGAGGAAAAATAAAAAATATTTCACTTAACGTTTGGAATTTTAGATAGATTTTCTCATCAAGTAAACCAAACTCGCTTTTCAATTAAATGTAATTGTAAGTTGAATATCGTTATGACTTTCATCTTTGAACTTTTTAAGGAACAAGCCGATTTCTTAATTTTGACAAGAACCATTCTAAACAAAACCTTTGCTTAGAAAGGAAAACAAAGGATCAAAACGATCTGAACGAAATCAGTTAGTTAGTTTTGTTGTTTGTGATTCTTAATTGTTCACCACAATTTATTTGTATTGAAATCGAGAACAAAATTACTGAGGTCTGTGATCGAGTAGTAAAATATTTGTTTTAAATTAAAGGTCTTAAATTCAAGATATATTAGAATTTTCAAGTGGGTTTTAACTAGTTCTTTAGTTCTGAGAGTGTGTGTTTTGTATGTGTATGAGTGGTTTGGGTCCAAAAAATGTTGGTCTAGGCAAATAGATTTTTTTTTACTTCTAATTTATGTTCTTTTTTAATTTTTCTTAACTATCAGACGTGAGATTTCTCAATCCTCTTTTTAATATCCAACAAAATTTAAAAAAAAAATCATCTCTTTTTGTTCCAATTTGATAGACACAATTTTTATTTTGGATGTTCTAAAATATAAGTACTTTCCATTTTTGTTGCATTTATTATTAACGAAATTATATGTTTGTCCTCATTTAATCTTTGTTTTAACTAATTCATTAATTACAAATACAATTAATCAAAGGGTATAAATAAAAAATCATATAGAATTAAATAATTTTAACCGATTGGATGATTCGATTAAACAAGTTGAAATGTAAAAACAAAGAAAGGAATGAAGTCATGAACCGGACAGATGGGCGGCGGGCAGGACCACAACAGCTTTGAGCCCCTGTATTATTTGGCCAAATACCAACAAGTCTTTCTTGTCTTTTTATACGTATCTGACCACAACTCTACGTTGATAGTTTTTGTCGATTTCGCCAAAGAAGTGGGAAAACAACTCATATGTTCAACTTTCACAAGGATATTCTAGCCACCAATTTTTCCCAACATATATATTCAACACAAAACTTCCAAATTCAGAGAATTCTAATTCCAATTTTTGTTGGTATACCAATGAACTATTTGTGGTTTTTCTGATAAACTATTTATTATTTATTTGGTTAATTTTCCAAGCCACTCTTATTTATTGTTTTGTGTTTGAGAAATCTAGTCTTTGGTTCCTCTATCCATCTTTGGTTAATTAAATCGATTTTAACCAGATGAGTGAAGAGAGGAATCAAATAAAAAGACTTCTAAACCATCGGAATGGCATGGGTTTAAAAAAAAAAGGGAGAACTACCTGTCGAAGTGAGGAAAGTGCCAATACTAAAAATTGAATTGGTAGAAGATGAAAATGTTCAATTTCAACAATTTATTGTTCGATACAGAAAGATCAAGTACAAAGATGTGCATATTGCACTGCATTGATAGAGTATTTGTGGGGGCAATATACTAATTTAAAAGATCTTTAAATAATAATGTATTATTTTCTATCAAATTGTTATGGTTTTATAATTGAAAGCTTTAAACAATGCAATGTTTGTTTTATTTGTGTTTTTTATTATAAAATTCTAATTAGGTTTTAATTTAAAAATAAAATATGTCGTAATTAAATTTTATTTAATTTTTAATTAATATTTAAATATATTAATAAAAAATTAAATACATAATTTTATTAAATAATAAAGTATCTTTTGTTGAATGAATATGTGAAAAGAATTATATTTGAGTATAAATTTATGGTATAATAATAAAAAAAAAAAGATGTAGAAGGGATATTCAAAGAATATTGTGTTTAGAGTTAAAAATAGGGTTGTTGATTGGAGATATTGTTGGATCATGTGATTTGATGATGAGCAAAATGTTTTGATGAAGAGCAAAATATTTGAGTTGAAGAGAAACACGTTGGGTCTGAAGACAAGCAGAAACCACTGGAACCATCTGAAGCACTTTTCACGTAAGTCAGAAGAATTTAACGTACGTGTGTTGTCATTGAAGTACGCAAGAGTCAAAGTCGCGTACGTCACATTGATCTAAAGTACGTGAGATGGAGTTTCACGTACGCAAGATGCTCTGGATTGAAAACAGAAGCTACTGGATGGTTTAAACATAGAAGTCGCGTACATCAGTTATGATTAACCTACGTTAACTGGGAATCCGCTATGATCAACATACGTGAAGTTAATTTTCACGTACGTGTGCTGGAGCTAAAGTTAGGTAACGTACGTCAGATTGGCACAAACAACAACAAACAGCTTTAAACAGACTCCAACGGCTATATTCTTCTCTCCAACGTTCATATTGATTCAAAGGGCTATAAATACATCAAGAGAAGGCCAAGAACATGTTGAACAACATCAGAAATCATAGAGCCAAACTTCCTATCAATTTCCATCAAGAAAAAAATCAATTCAAGCTAGAGATCAAAGTTCAACCTTCAATCTCAAATACTCAACTCTAGCATAGAGCTTCATTATTTGTAAACCAATTGTATACACTTTGAGAGTGTGAGTTAGGTTTGTTGTAAACCTATAGAATACAACATTGTAGAGGTTTGTTATGAACCTAAGTATAAAACAACATTGAGAGAGGTTTATTGTGAACCTATAGAAAACAACCTTGTTGGCCTTGGAGGTGTTGAGACAGAATCAACCTCGTGTTTTGGCCTTGTTGGATTGAGCCGCAATGAATCATCGATAGTGAAAATCCTAAGTGAGACTTAGGTAGTGGATGTAGGCATAGAGTTGGCCGAACCATTATAAATCTTGGTGTTGTTTTCTCTCTTACTTCAACTCACTTTCGCTCTCCAAACTCAACCAAGGCATCCCGAGAAAATTCTCCAATAAGTATTTGCTCCAATAAATGTTTAAGGCTTTGATGGTCCGTTTTCATAACGAAATGGTGATTCACTAGGTAGGATTCCCATTTTTTACTGCCATTAGTATAGCCAGCATCTCCTTCTCATAAACCGATAGTGTTTGGTATATTTCTGAGAGGGTCTTGCTTATAAAAACAATGAGGTGACCATCCTGCATTAAAATTGCACCAATACCCTGTCCCGAAGCATTCGTTCCTATCACAAACTCCTTTGAGAATTTCGGAAGAGCCAGCACTGGGGCTAACATCATGGCTTGTTTTAGATCTGTAAAAGCCTACACACTTTTTATAGAAATGAGTCTTTTTTAAGCATATGAGTGAGAGGTTTAGCTGTCCTCCCGTATTTCTTGATAAATCTTCTGTAATATCTTGTCAACCCAAGGGATCCTCTAAGTTGCTTCAGGGTGGTAGGTTGTGGCCAGTTGAGGACAATTTCAATTTTTTGTGGATTCGTGATAAACCCTCTCCTGGAAATCACTTGTCCTAAATACTCGATGCTGAAGTGACCAAAGAATCATTTGTTATGCTTAGCATAGAGATGGTTGTCCTTTAGGGCCTGCAAGGTGAGTATTAGATGATGTAGGTGGTCAACAAAATTTTGATTGTACACTAGTATATCATCAAAGAAAACTAGTATGAACTTGCATAGATAAGGACGAAAAATGCTATTCATAAGGCTTGAAATGTAGACGGAGTGTTTGTGAGACCAAATTGCATCACCAAAAACTTATAGTACCCTTCATGGCTCTTGAAAGCCAATTTGTCTACATTAGGCAAATGCATTATGATTTGCCAATATCCTGAGCATAGGTCAATCTTGGAGAAAATGGTAGATCCTCCCAACTCTTCCAAGAGCTCCTCTATCACTAGAATTGTAAATTTGTCCTTTATTGTCACTTGATTCAATGCCATGTAATCAACACAAAGCCTCCAAGATCCATCTTTTTTCTTCACCAACACCACTGGACTGGCATATGAGCTTTTACTATGCCTTATTACTCATGCATCCAACATTTCATTAATCAATTGTTTAATGGCATCCTTTTGAACAGAGGAATACCTATAGGGTCTACAATTAATAGGACCAACATTTTTCTTGAGAGCAATTTTATGATCATAGGGGTGTGAGGTGGAAGGCCCTTTGTCAAAAACCTCATAATTAGATTGCAACAACTCCTGGAGTTGATGTTGTTGTTGTTGGTCCAGACCTTCTTGAGGATTAGAGACAAATGGTCCCTGAATTGACCATAACTTGCTCATTTCTTCCCAAGTTGGTGAGTTAAGTTATCCTTCCACCTCCCCTTGCAAGTGACAAGATTGCCCCTACAACTCAAAAATCATTTGGAGTTTAGTGAAATTCCAGGTTATGTCCCCCAAAGTAGCTAACCATTACGTCCTAATATTAGATCATAATTGTTTAGAGGTAAAATATACATATTAACAGTAAACTCCTGACCTTGCATTTTCCACTTAAATCTAGGGCAATAAGAATTGCAATTAAGAACCTGCCCATTAGCTACAGTCATCTTGACACTACTCACCATTTGTGTAGGGAAATTTGTTGGAGAATTTTTGGTCTATTGAGTGGATAGCAAAAGCGACTAGACACGGGAGAGAGAAATCAACACCAAGATTTATAGTGGTTCAGTCAATCTCGCCTACATCCACTACCTAAGTCTCACCACTTAGGATTTCCACTATAACGGTGATTGATTACGGCTCAATCCAACAAAGCCAATACACGAGGTTGATTGCGACTCAACACCTCCAAGGAGTACACAATGTTGTTTTTCTTAGGTTCACAACAAACATCTCTATAATGTTGTTTTCTATAGGCTTACAACAAACCTCTACAATGTTGTTTTCTATAGGCTTACAACAAACCTTTCTCATACACTCAAAGTGTATACAAACTGTTTACAACAGATGAAGCTCTATGCTAGAGGTGGATATTTGAGTTTGATGCTTGAACTTTGTTCTCTAGCTTGATTGGTTGTTTTTATTGGTTGGAATTGATAGAAAATTTGGTACAATGAATTTTGAGGTTGTTCAACACGTTTCTACCTTTCTCTTGATGTATTTATAACATTCTCATGCATATGACCGTTGCTTTAAAGAAACTAGTCGTTGGAGTGCATTTAATGCTTCTGCAGCTTTCTGTGACTCAGCTAACATACGTTGTCGTTACAAGACGTACGTTGATCTTACTGCATTTTTAGATAATGTACGTTGCAATAATCATGATGTACATTGATCATGTCAGTTTCCTAGATAACGTAAGTTGACTTTCCTCTGCGTAGGTTGTGATCTTTCACTACGTATGTTGTACATGTATGACGTACGCTTTGCTTGGTCTGGAACAATCCAGTGGCCTTTGATTTCTTTTTGAGCTTACGTCTATGTACGTTGTTGTCGTACGTTGTGGATAAGTGCAACGTGTGTTGCACGTGAACTGCGTACGTTAATCTACATGCAGTGACTTGTTTTACATTTATGAGCTCTCCAGCGTGTTCCACTTCAAGTCAAACATTTTGCTCATCATCAAAACCATTTGTACATCATCAAAACATATAAGAAATTTATTGTTGATCACCCATGATCCAACAATCTACCCATTTTTTATGATGACAAAATTTTGAAGAATTAATGGCTACATCAAAGGCAACATATTGATCAAGGATTTCATCCTTGTCATTTGATTAGTATTATGCAAGAGTGAATGTGAAAAAGTTTAATTTTCTACCCCTTTCAATCAAATATATAACACTCTCCCCCTTTTTGTCATTAATCAAAAAGATTAAATATTTAAGCAAATTATAAACATTTTCACTCCCTCTTTCAAAAATAATTTGTGCATATAACAAAATATAATATCTCCCCTTATTTATTTCAAAATAATGCACATATGTGAATCAACACAATCAAATAATTCATGCAAATAACAATAATCAAATAAGAACTAAAAAATTGCATGAAATATAAAAGAATGAAATTTAAGTAGTACCTAATATGCCAAAAGGCATACATTGGCCAATGGATCTCTATCATCACTTGAAGAAGAACTATAATATCTTCTTTTCTTTTTCTTCTTCCTCTCCTTCAACCTCTCCATCTCTTTTTGTTGATTCTTTTTAGTTTTAAACAACTTCTCATAAGTTGCTATCCTTTTGGAGTAGAATTTTAGCTCTTCATCCTCTTCTTCATCCGAGTTTGTCTCTCCTTCACTCTCATTTTTTTTGGCAATGAATGGAATCTTTCAATGCCTTCTCATGCTTTGGTCTTTCATCTCTTAATTTGAGCACAATCTTATAATTTATGAGTGACCCAATTAAAACACTCAATTTCAAAGAGTTTAAGTCTTTGGACTCCAAGATGGCGGTGACCGTTGCGTTCCATGCTTGAGGCAAAGACCTCAGAATCTTATTCACCTTATCGCTATTAGATATTGGTATTCCAAATGAGGTAAGACCATTTGTGATTTCCACAAAGCGATCAATCATGTTGTTAATGCTTTTATTCTCTTTCACGAAGAATAACTCATAGTCATGTAGAAGTATATTAACTTTGATTTTCTTGACTTGAGTTGTGCATTCCTGAGTAATCTCGAGCATTATACTCCTTAGGTGTGCCATATAATAATTGAGTAGCTTTGGCATTTTGACTTAGAGACTTCCAATCTTCATTGTTGAAGTCTTTATACTCCTTAGGTGTGCCATCTTCATTCTTAGATCTTCATTCTTAGGAATTTTTAGACCAAGAACAATCATCTTACATAGCTCAATATCATATGATTGGATGGAAATAGTCATCCTTTTCTTCCAAAAATTGAAATTTGAGCCATCAAATAAAGGAGGAGTATAGAGAGAAGCACCGGATACACATGGAGGGGAAGGACCGAAATTCATTTTGATGATCCGGATCTTTGCTCCAAGGTTGTTAAGCCTTCTTGAATAGAGATATGCTCTAATACTACTTGTTGGAGAATTTTCGGTCTATTGAGTGTATACAAACTATTTACAATAGATGAAGCTCTATGATAGAGGTGGATATTTGAGTTTGATGCTTGAACTTTGATCTCTAGCTTGATTGGTTGTTTTTCTTGGTTAGAATTGATAGGAAATTTGGCATAATGAATTCTAAGGTTGTTCAACACATTTCTGCCCTTCTCTTGATGTATTTATAGCATTCTCATGCCATATGATCGTTGCTTTGAAGAAACTAGTCGTTGGAGTGCATTTAATGCTTCTGCAGCTTTCTGTGACTCAGCTAACGTATGTTGCCATTATAAGACGTACGTTGATCTTGCTGCATTTCCATATAACGTGTGTTGCAATAATCGTGACGTATGTTGGTTGTAATATCCCGCCCGTTCCAACTATATTCCCTATAGCGATTGGAATTTCGATTGAGGATCATTGATGCTCATCCTCATTGAGGGTTTGGAGTTTAGATTGATAGTCGATAATGTTGATGAGCATGTAGGATTTGTGTTTTGGAACCTTGAGTAGCGAGTCTGGAAAATGGATAACCCAAGTTAGAGTAGGAGGTAACTCGAGTTGTGTGACCCTTATACAACTCGAGTTATCCAGAATTTTAACTCGAGTTAGACGAGGTCCATATAACTCGAGTTAATCATTGTGTAACTTGAGTTATCTGTGCAAAAGTGGAACGACGTATTTCGGTATTTTTCGTCTTTAAAAGACCCAAACTGACCGAAATCCATCATTTGCTCCAATCCATTCCTCTCAGACGCTTCCAATCTCTCTCAAGTTGTTCTCCAACACTTCCTTTGGGTTTCTTGAGGTAATATCGCGTTTCTTTCCTCATGATTTCTGCAACATTATGCATACTAGGGTATTAGGGTTCAAATGGGTTTGATCAACTCGATTTAGGGTGATTTGGTGAGATTCCAAGTTGTTTTGATAGATTTGAGAATAGATTCGTGTTCAGGAGGATGATTATATAGTGGATTAAGAATGATTTTTTATTGGTTGATTTGAGTAATTGGTCGAGCTGGATAATCTGGGAAAGTGGTTTACTCGAGTTATGTTTAGTTAGCTCGAGTAAGATAAGCCTAGATTTACTCGAGTTATGTTGGGTTAACTCGAGTAAAGTAAGTCATGATTTACTCGGGTTATTTGTTGTCTAACTCGAGTAAATAAGACCTCAGTTTACTCGAGTTATTTGTTGTCTAACTCGAGTAAATCAGACCTCAGTTTACTCGAGTTAGCTCTGGATAACTCGAGTAAACAGTGGTTCCGATGGACCTTATTATGTTGTATTTGTTATAGTATCTTGTGCTTACCAGCACCAACAGCCACCCACTAGCGGTGCTTGATTTGGATTCCTA
>CAODLS011635665.1:0-12127 GCA_948243855.1 Flueggea neowawraea
AGAAAGTTTATCCATTTTCATGGATTTGGAACCAGCTTTAAATTTCACTATGGTTTTGTCAATTATAGCATTCCATTGCAAACCCATCACCAGATCATCCATGATTTTCATGTCTCTAGGTTGGCTCTTTCTTTTTTGGATTTTTTTTATATTTGGATATACTATTTTCCAGCCCAAGAAAGAAAAAATGGCTGTGGTATTTTGAACTAAGAGCAGAGTTATTTACCAGTCAACGTTCTTTATTAACTTCTTACCTATTCAATCATGCTTGCTATTCATTTTTTCAGTTAGTTTGTCATTGCATTGTTATGTATGTATTTATTGATTAATATTTGTGATTTGCTGCTGCAAATTTGTGTTCATCTCTGCAGGAAGTTAGCTGGCTTTCCTGGAAAATACTGGAATTTCATATCGGAGAATTCAAATATGAGCATGGATCAGTTATGTTTGGAGGTCGTTGAAGGAGGATTTTTTTCAATTAATTGTATTTTTTTCAAGGGTAATATGGACTTTAACTAAAAAAAATTATATTATAATCACATTTTATTGCACATTTTTTCGGTAAATATATTTTCATACTAAATACATAAAAATCACACTTTTTATTAATTAACTTTTCAGGTAATATGTTTGTTCAATAATATCCACTTTCCCTTCATGATGTCTTTCTTTTTAAAGTGTCATATTATATATGTATATATTTATCAGATTGGTTTCTCTAGATTAAAACCATAATGTCTATTTTAATCTCTAAGAACACTTCTATTGCAACGAATCACCTCTTCAGCTTTCTTTAGCAGTACTCCATGCTTTGAGGACATCATAATTAGTCCTCAACCTGATAATCAATCTTGTAACAGGGCATTTGTTTATACTAAGTTGAATAGTAAAAGATAAAAATTGATTATAAATTAATAAATTTAATGATTATTGTACTGAAAACACACACAGTCAGCAATTTAATATATACTTTAGAAATAATAGAAATCCCTTTACGCCAATGCAAAGGATGTTTATTCGGTAGGCACAGCCTTAGAAGACAACTCATGAACATTATTAGTAAGTATGGTGGAAGTATTAGAGTATTAATGTGGAGATAGCACTACTTTGGTGAAGAAGTAGTGGTAGACACTGCAATCATAATCACAGTGGTGACCACCATTTTTTGCTGCTATCTAATTTTTGTTATTTTAGGAATCTGTGGACATTTTAGTAAACTGCATATACCTACCTAAACCATTCCAACATTGCATTACATACTCTTGATTTATAAGTCATTTTATTTGTTTTCACGAGAATTAAATTCTCGATTTTTTAGAGTTATCAATAAATTACAAACCCATAAACTATACTTAGTTTTCATGGGATAAAACTACTACTAAGCAGCAAGCACACTTTCTCTCTCTCTTTCTGTGAGCTTCGCATGCATACATTCTCTATTAATCCCATACTGAACAAAGACAAAACCTTATTGTACTTGACTCTCTCTCTCTCTCTCTCTCTCTCCCACTCTTATATTTTTCTGGTTCTCCATGGCAGAAACTCATCCTCATATCTAAAGAATAAAATACATCCATAGATAACCCAGTTGTGAATCCATTTTGTTCTTTTTCTAGTGTTCCATTGTTTGGTTTTATATGCTCTTCCTCTCTATTTTTTGCTCTGTTTTTCATGGCTGCCGCTCAAATCTTCCAAGGTTATGACAACAGCACCAACGACAACAACCATGAAGTTAATAGGCAAGAAATACATGCTGCCATTGCTAAAGCAGTGGAGCTTAGAGCTCTCCATGCTGCTTTAATGCAAGGAAGCATCCCTGCTAATCTCAGATTCCCATCTTCCTCCCCTGTCTCACGTCCTGCTTCTCACTTCTCTGCTCAAGATTACCTTGTTTTCACTCCTGTAAGTTTACTTGTTTTTCACTTCTCTTTTCAAAGATGAAAACTTTATTGTTATTTCTCATAAGTTTCTCAATTGGGTGTACATTTCGTTCAGTGGAAGTAATTAACATGGTTTCTTACTTTTTACACCATTAATGTTCCACATGAAATGGAAAATTTAAGGTTCAAGATCCAATAAGTGTGGCCATGGAATTTAACTTCACCAGAATCTGACAATGACGTCATTTTTAATTAAGACATCTTATGTGTTATTAGTCTAATATTTAATGAGCGCATTATTAAAATTTTCCCTAGTTGCTGGAGCCTGGAGGTTACTGTCACAGAATTTTCTTGGCTTCATTATTATCTTAGTTTAAATGCAGCCAAAGCTTCAATTGTACTTTCAAGGGGAATATATAATTTAACGTGTAATTTAACTAAGCATGTTGCTAAAAGCGCGCCTGAAAGATTCAAAGCGCGCTTCAGGCAAATCATAACAACATTGATTAATACATACATGAATTTTCACAATTTCATTTTTGTTGTTAAAAAGAGATTCTGAATGTTACAAAGAAAAGTGCATTTTCTGAAATTCGAACTTCCACCTTGCAAGTCGTTTAGTTTAAGTGCAATGCAGTACATGCTAATTATTGCAAAAGTTAACAGGGTATTGTTACTGTGTTTTTATAGAGCTATGAAGATGAAGTGCCATCTGGGCATAATCAAATTCTAGAAAAGTCAAGAACATTATCAGAAGGCTGGGACGAGTATGGATTGGAAGGAGAAAATGGATATGAAATTGTTTTTTCAGAGTATAGAAAAGGAATTCCTTCTGTTTTGTCAAGTGTTGGATCCCATTTGTGTCGTGCTGAAGATCAGAAATATGTCACAGGTTCTTCTGCAAACAACATTACTGTTCTCCACACATCACCTAGAACAGAACTGCATAGATCTAGTAGGAGAAATAGCTTGACAGATTTCAAATCCGTATCGTCTTGCAATAGATGAAAGCCTGCTACTATAGTTACTGAGGCTGAAAAAATGACGAGGAACCACAGGAATTATAGCATTGTTGTGCCAATGACAGATTCACACTCATCTGTTCAATCACAGCCTAAGAATAGGGGAATGATTTCCTGGTTGTTTCCAAAGTTAAAGAAGAAGCACAAGAGCGAGCTTTCTCCAAACCGAACAGAATCCGAGGACGTTTCACAGATCTTTAAGGACTTGGGGATATTCTCAGTTGAAACATTAAAGAGAGAGTTGACAGAAGCCAATGAGAATAGAGACGCGGCCTTAATGGAAGTTACTGAGATGAAGACTTCAATGGGGGATCTAAGGCAGAAACTTGAGTACCTGGAGAGTTATTGTGAAGAGCTTAAGAGAGCTTTGAGGCAAGCAACACAAGCAAAAGAAACACCAATTTTCGACAAGCTTGGAAGCCTTCCGAGAAGAGGGAAATCCATTGATGCAGAAAACTTGATGCCAGTAAGTGAAGCTGTAATGATAGAGGGTTTCTTGCAGATAGTATCAGAAGCAAGATTGTCAGTGAAACAATTCTGCAAAACAATGATAGGACAGTTTGACGAAACAGATTCGACACTTGTGAACAATTTGAACGTGCTACTCCAACCATATAAACTGTCTATAAACTCAAATTACTCCAAGGCAGTGCTATACCATCTGGAAGCAATACTAAACCAATCACTCTACCAAGATTTTGAGAACTGTGCGTTTCAAAAAAATGGTACACCAAAGCATTTAGACCCTCAGCAAGATCGCCAAGCGGAATTTTCATCATTCGTCGCTCTGAGAAATCTAAGCTGGAATGAAGTTTTAAGGAAAGGAACCAAGTACTACAGTGGAGTTTTGTAAGTTCTGTGATCAGAAAATGAATGGCATCATCACAGCAATGAACTGGACAAGACCATGGCCTGAACAGCTTCTTCAAGCATTCTTTGTTGCTGCTAAATGTATATGGCTGCTTTATTTGCTGGCATTTTCATTCAATCCACCATTAACAATTTTAAGAGTTGAAGAAAACAGGAGCTTTGATTCACATTACATGGATGACATGTTCATGGACAGACAAAGATCTTCAGAGTCCCCGAGCCGGGTTAAGATCATGGTAATGCCTGGATTTTATGTCCAAGATAGAGTTTTAAGATGTAAGGTAATTTGTAGGTACAAATCTGCTGCGAATTAAGTGAATTCTTGTGCGTTATAATATCTTTTATTTGTATTTTATGGCTCTCCCTTTTCAACCGCCAAGGCTGTGTAAAGTTGTACCTATGAAAATTCATGCATTGGTGTTGATAATAAAATGTTCAAGTAAGGTTGGTCCTAAGTTGTTTGTAATGGTTACAGAATTAGGTGTGATTTGGTTGTGGATTAGGTAAAGGCTTATAGAAAGGTAAATCTATGCTATATATATAGATGTGGAAAACCAAAAGAAAATGTCTAAATTAGCCCTAACAAATTCGTTTGTTTGTTTAATTTTAAATCTATTTTATAATCCTAAAACAACTTCCAACACCTTTCTCCAAAATTTTTGCAACATTGCCGAACAATATGTTAATATAGCTATATCAAACGTAGCTTTTTGTGGTATGGATACATTAAGTCCTAAAAACAACATCAACGCCTAATTTATAACATTGCCAATTGATATAAACTATGTACTATTCCTCACAATAAATCCTATATCCACCTTGAGTCCTTTTATTTCAAGTTTCAGTTATTACAATAAATAAAAAAAATACTAAGATAATTTAATTATAAGAGTTGTTTTTTTTTTTATCTCAACAAGCTAAAAAGTAATCTTGTTTAAATGGTGCAACATAATAAGAAAGGTGTATGAAGATTTTTACATCAACATTTTGATTGGGCAATATGTTGGAAAACATGTATTTTTGTCAAAAATACCACTTGCTCCATTTTAATATGAAGGATGCCCTTTCAAAGTGCATAGAAGATAATTTTTTATATAGTTCTGTTTTTTTGTGTCAATAAATAAAACATAGGGGCAAATTATTTTTGATGTAAGAGTATAGTTATCTAAGCATGTATCTTCACATGGTCGATTACAAGTGTCTAGTGACATATGAATGACTCCAAGTGTCTTAACTGACATTAAAAAATCAACAAATATAATGAACTTGTTTAGGAACAATAATATTTGAGATAAGTTTTGAATTGGGCCTTTTTCTTCTTCTTTTTTGCCAAACGAAACTAGAAATTTTATTTCAATAAAATGTTAAAAGTCATTACCCTACGGAGATAAAAGTGCGCTGTAAAAACGCTGCTGGGAATTGAACACAACCTATTTGTGAAAATTCCTCATTGAGGGACCTTTCCAAAGGAACAACGGCTTCAACTTCTTTCGGCGGCTCTGGCCGCCCCCTGGAGCCACTTCCCGTCCATCCCTCCATTCTAACACACAATGCAACGTCGGGGTTGATATCTGAACAAACTAGTGAACACAAACGCTCAAGGTGTGCAGAATCGCCAGAAAATAACCCACAAGTTCAACCACCTAATGGTATGGCTCCGGGAAACAACACCAAACCATCCTTCAAAGACACACTTCTTGGCGCACCTTCGGATGATCTACAACTTGATTTGGAAGGAGTTGTGGGTATGTTGGTGGATGATCTTTCGAAAGCCAAAGTGGGAATGGATGAGAATCAAGAAAATTGCCACGTTATTAGTCTCTCCAAGGAACGTTACATTGAATTATGTAAGCCTTGGAAGGATGCTTTGGTAATTAAATTACTTGGACGTACTTTGGGGTTTGGAATTCTTCATGAAAGGCTATCTAAGATATGGAAACCGAAGGGTCCAATAATGTGGACGGATGTTGGCAATGATTTCTATGTCTTATGGTTCACTAATCTTGCGGACTATGAAACTGTTCTCCTAGGGGAACCGTGGCTAGTCTCGAATCACTATCTCATGGTACAATGCTGGAATCCGGTTTTTGACTGGGAACATGAATGCATCAAGAGAGTGGCAGTTTGGATTCGGATCCCGGACTTACAGCTCCCATGTTTTAACAACGAGTTTCTTGCTGAAATAGGTAATAATATCGGAAAGACCTTTCGTATTAATGAAACAACTTTCTCGGCGGCGAGAGGCAAATTTGCCAGGATTAGTGTGGAAATTGATTTGGAGAAACCTCTTATCTCTAAGTTTGAATTATGGGGACGCATATTCAGAGTTGAGTATGAGGCCTTGCACCAAGTTTGTTTTATTTGTGGCAAATACGACCACAAACAAGAAACTTGCCCAAGTAATTCTGCGGTGGTGGTTGATCAGGGGACGCCAAATGGGGAAGCTTCTATTTCTATCCCATTTGCTGAATCTACAAAACCCGAACTCAGTGCTACTTATGGACCATGGATGTTGGCTCATACTCGCCTAAGACGCAAAAATGAGGGTAACAATCAGGTTTCAATCCAAGAGGAACCAAAAAACTGTGATAACCCGTCATCTCCTATTGCTAATTCTACTAAAGTTGGCTCAAATGTGAGAGGCGTCGGGCCTTCTGGCTCTAGATTCTCAATTATTGCAGCTGAGGAAAATCAGCCAGAAAGTATGTCTATGGCTCATGTTTTCCAAGCTAAGGTGAAACTACCCTCCTTAGGTGGAAATGTAGCAAACAGCTCTCGTACTGCGAATAACCAAAACCAAGCTGCTACTAAGGGACTGAGCAAGAATAAGATCCCCCTGGGACCCAAAAGGTCGCCCAAACTAAGGCCAAGACCCAGAGAAACCCAGCCCATAATCTAACTAAGAATATTGAACGGGTCACCTTGACTACCCAGGATCCTGCCTTAGAAATTACCAAACCTGCTCTGGTTTCCTCTACCCCTCTGGTCTGTCTCACCACTTCTGTGTGCACCCTTTGATCCACATAGCAGCTTCCCAATCCTCCGTTATCTAGTATGAAGTCTTCTTCGATCCAGCATTGCTTAGCAGACGCACCGATTAATCTCCAAATCCTGTCTCAAGCTGTAGGGTTAGTTGCGCAAGGGGTCTGTGTGACTGGATTGAGCGAGTCTCATAAGCCACCTAACCAACCTTCCTTACCTGAGGGGCCCCTTGAGGTTGAAGCTATGGATACTATTGTTACTCCTATAGGGGAGGATGAACGAATTTCTACTGATATGGTAGATGATGATGTTTGGGCCAAGTGCAACATTGAGGATGCTGCTTCGAGCTAAGTTTCTTTGTTCCCTCCTTTTCCTTTATCCAATGATTTTATGTTGGAATGCAAGAGGCTATGCTAGTGATAATTTTGCTGCGATTTGCAGGGATTTGAAAAGCTCTCATCATCCTCAAATTGTTATTTTGCTGGAAACTTGGATCAGTGGTGAGAGGGTTGATCATGTTATTAGGAAGCTGGGCTTTCGTTTCCATATCCATCAAGAGGCGGAAGGTTTCTCAAGAGGAATTTGGATTTGTTGGTCCAACCCGACAATCTAGGTAACCTCAATTTTTCAACATAAGCAAGTAGTTCATTGTTTTATGCAAATGGAAGGGTTTTCTGGTTTTCTTAGTGCTATCTATGGTAGTCTTAATCTGACGGCTCAGGAAGAAATGTGGGATATCTTGTGAGATATTGGTGGTCATATGCAAGAGAAATGGATCTTACTAGGGGATTTCAACACTTTTCTCCATCCGGATAACAAAAAAGGAGGTCGCCCTGCTAAGTTGGCTCAGTGTCGCAATTTCTTGGATTGTGTTCATGATTGTCAGTTAATTGATATTGAGTGTTCTGGATCCATTTATACGTGGGAGCGCCAAGGTGTGTATGAAAAGCTACATTGGGTGTTCTGGATCCATTTACACTTGCCTTTCATTAAATTTGACCATATGCCTATCTTGCTTCATTTTGGTACTGAACGGGATACTAGGAGTGTTAGGCCATCTTTCAGGTATCAAATTGTGTGGCTTGCTGACAATAGCTTCAATGCCTTCTTCTCTTCTAATTGGAACTCTGATACTAATTTTTGCTCTGCCCTGGATGGAATGACCAATGATCTTAAGAGTTGGAGCAAATATGTGTTTGGCAATATTTTTCAGAAGAAAAAACGGCTCCTCAATAGGCTTGCGGGAATTCAATGGGTGCTGGAAGTGGATCATAATTTGTTCCTTACTAACCTTGATAAACATATGCGGTATGAGCTAGAAACTATTGTCCTCCAAGAGGAAAGTTTTTGGAAACAGAATTTCAGAGACAATTGGATTGCATTGGGTGATCGCAACACCAATTATTTTCATGCTTCGACTGTCATAAATCATGGGAAGAGCATAATCTTATCTTTACTTGACCAAAATGACTCCAGAGTGGTCGATAAAGATGCTCTTAAACACATTGCTATAAGTTATTTTCAGTCTATTTATGCTCAGGAGGGGGACTATATTCCTTTGCAGACTATCACCAATTTCAATACCATTTCTGTTGAGCACTGGGATTGTCTTTCCAGGCAGCCGTCGGAAGAAGAAGTTCTTTTGGCTTTGAACTCTATGCGACCGTACAAAGTCCCAGGTCCGGATGGAGTCCAGCAAATCTTTCTTAGGTCTAATTGGTCTACCATCAAATCGTCATTCCTTGAGTTTGCTAAATAAGTGTTTTCTAGGCAGACCTCTATGCGGTGATTAATCGGACCTTCATCTCTCTGATTCCTAAATGTGATGCTCATGAGCGTATTTTCCACTTCATGCCTATTGGATTGTGCAATGTCTATTATAAAACTCTCTCTAAGGTTTAGGTTCAACGGATTAAAGGATTTCTTCTGGACTTGATTGGGGAAGAACATACTAATTTTGTATCGGGCCGACAAATTATCAACAATATCGTTATTGTTGAGGAAGCTATTCATTCTATGCGCACCAAGGTGGGCACTAGGGGTTTGATGGCTTTTAAAGTTGACTTGGAGAAGGCCTATGATCACTTATGGTGGTCCTTTGTTCATGATACTATGGTTCTTACAGGCTTTCCTCCTGACCTCACTGATTTGTTCATGGATTTTATCACTACGGCTTGCATGAGGATTCTTTGGAATGGTGAGCAGACGGTGGAGTTCTCTCCTTTGCGCGGTATCTGGCAAGGTGATCCTCTTCCACCCTACCTCTTTGTTTTGTGTATGGAGCGGCTCACCCATATTATTAGGGATGTTGTTCAGGTGGATTCCTAGAAACCTATTAAATTGAGTTGTACCGCCCCGCCGCTGTCTCATTTATTTTTTGTGGACGACTTGGTGCTCTTTGGTGAATGTTCTATTGCCCAGATCGATGTCATTCTTCAGTTTTTGAGCAAATTTGGTTTGGCCTTGGGAGGGAAAATAAGCACTGAGAAAACTAAAATCTTCTTCTCTAAGAATGTGCCCCAGGATTTGGTTGACCAAGTCACTAACCATTGCCACTTTGAACAAGTTCCATCTTTGGGAAAATATCTAGGTGTGTTGGATCAAGGGTGATTAACATTAAGTTTCTTTTTATGTTTTGATGATAAGCAAAATGTTTGACTTGAAGAGAAACAAGTTGGAGAGCTCGGAGTTGCTAAACAAGCCGCTGCAAGTGCTTCACGTATGTTAGAAATGTGTCACGTACTTGAGAAAGGGTCTGAAGACAAGCAGAAGGCACTGGAACCCTCTGAAGCACATGTCACATACGTAAGGATAAGGTAATGTACGTGTGGTTTAGTTAACGTACGTAAGATATAGTGTCACATACACAAAGCTTGCTCAAAGATGATCAATGTACGTGAGATAAAACAAACGTACGTGTGCTGCAAAGATTCTCAAGTAACGTACGTGAGGATAATGTGACGTACGTGAGAGTGGCACAGATAGCTGCAGTGGGCAGAAACATAATCCAACGGCTAGTTTATCTCTACCAACGATCATATCACTTGGAGAGGCTATAAATACATCAAGGAAGAGTAGAAAAACGTGGATGATTATATGCTTTCATGTCCCAAACATTTTCATCATTCCCCTCACTTCAAAACACCAAATCAAGCTAGAGATCAAGATTCAAGAGCATCAATTTCATACAACCAAACTCTAGCATAGAGCTTTCATTTGTTGTAACTGTTTTATAAACACTTTGAAAGTGAGAGAGGTTTGTTGTGAACCTATAGAAAACAACATTGTAATGGCTTTAGAGATTTGAGCCGTAATCAACCTTGGGTAGGTTTTAGAGGGGTAAGCTGTAATCAACCTTATTGGCTTTAGAGGTATGAGTCGTAATCAATCTTGTAGACTTTAGAGAGGTGAGTTGTAATCAACCTTTTTGGCCTTAGAGGGGCGAGCTTGGCTTTAGAGGTGTGAGCCGCAATCAACCTTGGTGTAAGGCTTTGTTGGATTGAGCCAGAATCAATCTTCAATAGTGGAAATCCTAAGTGAGACTTAGGTAGTGGATGTAGGCATGGTTGACCGAACCACTATAAATCGAGGTTTGTTTTCTATCTTCACTCTAACTCGCTTTCGCTCTACAAACTCAACCAAGGCATCCCTGAGAAAATTCTCCAACAAGGTGTGTCGATTATACAAGGCAAGATCACTAAAACCACCTACTCCTATCTACTGGATCGAGTTCAACAACGCTTAAATGGTTGGACTGCTAATCGATTGAGCTTTGCTGGTAGAGTTACTTTAATCCAATCAGTACTCTCTTCTATTCCTTTTTATGCTATGCAGACCACGGTCCTCCCTGTAAGGCTCTGTGATGAGATTGACAAAATTGCGAGACGTTTTCTTTGGGGCTATAATAGTAACGAAAGGAAAGTTCATCATGTTAGCTAGACCAAGGTCTTTCAGTCGAAGGTGCATGGTGCTTTGGGCATCAAACCGTTACGGTTGGTAAATCAAGCTTTTATGATGAAGTTGGGGTGGAGGCTTATCTCTAACCCAACGGCTCTGTGGGCCCGTATTCTTTGCTCTAAGTATATTCAAGTTGGTGGTTTGGATTTCAACTCGTCCCGCCGTTACCACTTGTCCCCGTTGTGGAATGGGATTTTGAGAAATATCGACAATATGAAGAGTAATTGTGTTATGTCTGTTGGAAATGGCAAAGGAACTAGGTTCTGGCTTGACAATTGGGTTGAAAATACTGACCCCTCGTGTCTCTCCTAACTAGTTCCCTGCCTCATCAACAAATCAATATGTTTGTTGCTCAGTATGTCGAGATGGGCTTTTGGGCTAGGGATAGATTGTCGCAATTGCTTCCTTGAGGGGCTATGGATGTTATCCTCTCTATGCAAGCTCCTGACCAGGATGGTCCCGCTGATATTCTTGTTTGGAAGGGCACGACTTCAGGTCAGTTTTCTATAGCCTCTGTTGTCCAGGCTTTGCAAACCAATGGTAATGAGTTCATCGTCATGGCCGGACTTCTGATTGGGATGTCATTTGGCGACGTGCTAAGGCGTGTCTTTGGTTAGCTCTCCATGGTAGGTTATTACTAACTCGCAAAAGACGGTGCGTCGCCTTTGTGACATTGCGACTTGCAGTCGTTGCCAAAGTGGAGTTGAGATGGTCCTACATGCTATCAGAGACTGCCCCATTGCCAGTAATTTTGGCGGCCAATTCTCCCTCCCCAAGTATGTGGTTCTTTCTTTTCTTTAAATTTGAGAGATTGGTTAATTAGCAACTTATCGTGTAAAGCTTTCCATGTGAACAATCTGCCGTAGTCATTGTTGTTTGGTATTGTGGTTTGGAAATTGTGGCATGCTAGAAATTCTGAAGTGGTTGCTAGAGGTATGAGACCAAATTCTGTTGGTATTAATTGCATTCCCCTGGCTCAAAATTTCCTTCGGATTTCTCGTATTGTCAATCGTTTCCACAAGGTGAGTAATCCATCTTCCAACAACGCGAAGCCTTCCAACACCGAGGTATGTATTAATGTTGATGGAGTAGTCTCCTTTACTTCCTGCTCTTCCGCTTTTGGTGTGATTGCCAGAGATAATATGAGTTTTGCTCTCCATTGCTGTAATATTAAACTTGGTTTCTTATCTCCTCTTATAACTAAACTGGTGGCGATCCATAGTGGATTGGAATTGGCTATTGAGAGAAAGTGGCCTAATGCTCTCATTGAATCTAACTCTTTATTGGATGTTAATATTTGTAATTCGACTCTCCATTGGACTGATAACCATCAAGCTTTGATCTTTCGCATACGGCATCTTATTATTTTGAATGGCGCCATTATCTGACATGTCCCTAGGGAGGAGAACCAATGTG
>CAODLS011635795.1:0-17686 GCA_948243855.1 Flueggea neowawraea
TTTAATAGTGCTAAAAGCAACCCCAATTAGATTATAGATTTATCAATTATGTATTAATAAATAATTTAATGTCTCAAAAGTTAGATTATTAAATGTAGGAAAAAATACTACTTGTAATATAATATGTATTGTATAATATCATATATATATATATATCATAAACCATGTAGAAACTCTAAGCAAACCAAATATATTTATTGTATAATATATCTCATATGAATAAATATTTTGGGGAGGGGTCCCGGGACTCCCCGTGACCCCCCTCTCTCCGTCCCTGAATATACAGTAGCTATAGTAAAATTATTTTCAACCCAAAACTCTATTTCCAACTCCAAAAAAGAATATTTTCGGATTATTCATTCTACCTCAATTTTTTATCTTTTTTTTTCACAAACTAAACATAAACTTAATTTTTTGCATTACTTGTTAAAAAAATAATTTTAAAAGTTTAGTTTAATTATGAATTAATAATAATATATTGTTAATTAAGTATAAATAAGAATTGATCATCATATATTTTTAATTAAAAAATAATAATAATAATAATAATAATACAAACAAACAAATAAAGATTATATTTATTAACTTAATTTAGTTTTGACTTTGTATTATTTTGTATTATTTCTTTTAATATTAATCTACTATGTTTTTATTTCAAATGTAAAAAAATATACAAATTAATATAAAATAGTTCAACATATAATTAATATGCATATAACTACTAATTGATATTAATTTAAAGTGGAATGAAATAAGTAGATATAAATAAGATGAATTAAAAAAAGGATATATTTGCTACAGTGCATCTTATTGTAGTAATTAGTCTTGGGCATTTAAGCTCGGCTCGACCAAAACAAGGGTTTGGGCTCAAGTTTTCAGCCCGTAGGGTTGGGCAGGGCCAAAAAAAAGGTCTGAAGTAAATTCTGAGCCGGGCCTAATTTCTCCAAAAATTAGCCCGAACCGGCCCTAATAATATAATATATATATTATAAAATATATGTTGTATACGTAAAAATGTTGTAGACGAGCTGGTTAGGACGCGCGGTATTCCTTTTAGGCCTGGGTTCAAATCCTCCTAAGCGCTGAATTTTTCCATTTATACAACATATAAAGGGCGTATATATATATACACATACATACAACATACATGCTATAAACATGAGAAGGTGGCGGGCGAGTTGGTGATCACCAAGGCAACACCACAAGTGACCAAGGATCGAATCCTATTGAGTGTCAAATTTTGCCATTTTTTCAAATATTTGTAGGCCTATGGGTAGGCATGTTGCCGGTTTCGGTTCTTGGAATGAGGGAACTAGAACCAAACCGTGGTTCCCACGTTTTGGTCGGATTCTGGTGCGGTTACGTTTCGGTTACTGTTTTGACCGATTCAATCGCGGTCCGGTTCCCTCTTTTTTTAAAAAAATTATTTTTAATCTGCTATTTTATTCTGTCATTTTTTCCCGGTTTATAAATTTTTTTATATTCAATAATTAACTATAGTATCAATAATACATTGTATTCCAAATATTTCTAATTTATAGAGTTGAAAAACAAAAGGTTCAAACATCCGGTTCAACATCGGTTCGAACCCCCAGGTCGACGATTTTCAGAGGGGTGGAACCATAACCTAAACCGTAACCCTCCAGTTTTGGCCATCCAGTTCTGGTTCGATTCGTCAGTTTCGGTTTCAAAATAACACCTCTACCTGTGGGTTGGCTTGGCCTGGCTTGCCCTTTTTATTAGGCGGACTGGACCAAGTAATCAACCCGATCGATCGGGTCCGACCAACAATGACAACACCACAAGTGACCAAGGATCAAATCCTACCAAGTGTGAAATTTTGCCATTTATTCCAAATTTTTGTGTTGGATAATTTTTCTGGGGATGCCTTGGTTGATTTTGGAGAGCATAAGCGAGTTGAGGTAAGAGAGAAAACAACACCAAGATTTAGAGTGGTTTGACCAACCATGCCTACGTCTACTTCCTAAGTCTCACTTAGGATTTCCACTATCTCGAAGATTGATTCCGGCTCAATCCAACAAAACCTTACTCCAAGGTTGATTACGGCTCACACCTCTAAACCCAACAATGTTGATTGTGTCTCACACCTCTAAAGCCAACAAGGTTGATTGCGACTCATACCTTTAAAGCCTTACAATGTTGTTTTCTCTAGGCTTACAACAAACCTTTCTCACTCTCAAAGAGTATACAAAATGTTTGCAAAAAATGAAAGCTCTATACTAGGAGTACATGTGTTTGATTGATGCTCTTGATGTTCTCTCTAGCTTGAATTTTGTGTTTTGGAGTGAGGGGAATGGTGAAAATGTTTGTGACATGAATCCATACGATCATCCACGTTTTTCTACCATTCCTTGATGTATTTATAGCCATTCTAAGTCATATAACCGTTGGAGTTGGTAAACTAGTCGTTGGAGTGCATATCTGTCCGTTGCAGCTTCCTGGGTTGATGATTTACTCGAGTGATGCTTCTTGCTTACTCAAGTGATATGACACATGGATTACTCGAGTGATACTTTTCTTCACTCGAGTGAGTAGCTCAGCTCGTATCCCATTCCTCTGTTCTTTGTGCATTACTCGAGTGATGACTTGGCTCACTCGAGTGAAATAAACTAGGTACAAATGTTACTCGAGTGAATATGCATCTTACTCGAGTGAGGATTTGACAATATCATTTTGTTCATCATCAAAACACATAAAGGATCTTAATGTTGATTACCCTTGATCCAACAATTTGTAGGCCCGCGGGGATGACTCGACCCTACCTGCCCTTTTTGATTGGGCGGGCTGGACCAAGCAATCAACCCGGTCGATCGGGCTTGGCCTGACCCAAAGTTCTGGCCTGGAAAAATGCCCTCCAGCCCTACCCTATGCCCAACCCTAGTAGTAATACGCTACTTTAGAGCATAATTTGGCGTTGGGTTTCCTATTTTTGAAGTTTTAGAGTCCCGGTTGGACTTGCTCTGGGAAGGTCTTTTCACAAGTTAGGAAGAAAAATTACTAGTGTCCCCTAGGTTTCTTCTTCCTGTACGAACGGGAAATTTCTTACCAAGAAAATCAGGAAGTTGATTGAATAATGGGAACCAAACATGGCAAGGGAACTCACTTCTCCCTCCAAAATTCCCCCATACCAAATATGGCCTTGAAGGTTTATGCAATAACCTAATCTTCTTTATTTTTTAGTTCAACTACATCTATGACCTAATTATTCATTATTTTTTGTGAATTGTGATTAGTTTTGTGAATTGGTGGTTTAGAGGTCCCATGATTTTTATTAAAAGAACTCAACATCAACAAGACAAAGAAAGAATTGGTGGTTTTATGATCAAGATAATTTATTGTGGGCTTAATGTTACGGGGTCAGAGTTTTGGCGCAGGAGCTACCTCGTGCGGCACCCCGGGACTCCTATACTCCCGAGGTTAAGCCATAATCAGTCCCAACGCTTACTGGTTTCGCCATCTCTTGGGCTCATCAGGGTAGCGGAGATAGGTCCCAACCAGTGTGATGCCCAAGATGGTACACCATCCTTCATAGTCAAGTCATAAACTAGTGACAAGCTCCCCAAACTTAATTGGGTTGGCATGCCTAACTCAAGATAGACACAACACCTGTGACATGTACTCACACCTTCCACTGTCCCGCTACCCGAGGTTTTTATACACTAGCAAGCATCTCGAACATCCTGCGTTGTCACAACCAACGGGTCGTGATATTCTCCCAAACTCAATTTATGCACGTCCTCATGCATGTGGGGAAGTCTTGACCTTCAAATATTAGCTCGGATCCATGCGCAACTACCATGCATTCTCATCTTCCTCGTCTCTAAAGGGGAGGCCCATTTGCGAACACCCCCAGGTGGCGAAAGGGTTCGAGCGTTGCGTGAGCTCGTCCGTGAGTGTGTCGGACCCGCTTTGTGTGGGCGTGAGCGCTTGGTGAAGTTCACTACAGATTTCTGCCGAGGCATCCTTGAATTGTTGAGGACTCAGTTGCGACCACCCACTTGCTTAAGGTGCGAGCGTGACGAGAGCTTTTCCACTTGTCCGTCCGAAATCGCAATTGGTAATGCAGTGTGCACAATTGGCTCTGATACCACTCTGTCACGGGGTCAGAGTCTTGGCAGAGGGAATACCCCATGCGGCACCCCGAGACTCCAACATTACCGAGGTTAAGCCATTATCAGTCTCGATGCTCACTGGTTTCGCCCCCCTTAGGCTCATTAGGGGAGCAGAGATAGCTCCCGACCAGTGTGGTGCCCATGATGGTACGCCATCCTTCATAGTCAAGTTCTAAACCAACGACAAGCTCCCCAAACTTAATTGGGTCGGCATGCCTAACTCAAGATAGACGCAACACCTGCGACACGTACTCACACCTTCCTCTGCCCTGCTGCTCGAGGTTTTCATCCACCAGCAAGCATCTCATGCATCCTGCATTGGTCGTGACATTAAGAATTCTAGGATGGGTCACATTCTCTGATCCCATTTTTGTTATTCTCATGAAAGTAGCATGTAGGTGATCAAATCAGTGGCAAAACAACAAACAACAATGGAAGATTTGTCAAAGAAAAGATAATAAACCCAACTCATATGATGATGATATTTGAATTTAAAGATAAAGTATATACAGGTTCACCCGCCAAAACTGTTTCTTCGACAACATTTCTTGCTTTTACGCATCTGCATCATCCCATTTTTGGAGATCCATAATCCCCTGCTACTTTTTTCTTTTAAATTTTATTTTCAATACTCAAATTATTATGCCCCATCAACACCTTATTAGCAAACATATTTCTTACAATCTTGATTTTTGAGACCACAACTTATTTCACAACTACAACGTTTAATATATTTTTAACATATATTCCCTCCGTCCCATAAAGATTCTATTTTAGTCTGTTCCAAATTGGGTTACTTTCACTTACGACCACTCTAAATTGAAGAAGATTTCAGCATGGTTACTAAACTCAGGTTTGTTTCGACAAGGTCATCAAACATTGAATTTGATTTCAGGAAGGTCACTATGGCCGATTTTTGGATTTGCCAGACTGAAAATGTGATTGGATATGCCACGTCATTTTAATTTCTCCACGTGGATGTTGATGTGGAAATATAACAAAACCCAAAAAATCGACCCAACCCGTAACTGACCAAAACAAAAAACCTGATCGACCTAACAACCTGACCCGATTGGACCCGACAAAAACCCTAACCGAAAATTTCGGTTTTTCTTTCTCTGTTGTCTCTCTCATCCGTTTTTGTGATTCTCTTCCCAACTTATGTGTCGTCTTGTTCTCACCAAAATTTGGACTTGTCATTCTCCACTCCCTTCTATAACACTTACTCTCTCTCTCTCTCTCCCCCCCTCTTTCTTGTCTCCGTTCTTCAAAGCATTTGTCGGGTTTGTGGGTTTGTCTTTGAAGAAATAAACATTAAGGTGGGTGGGGTTCGTCTGACTTGAGCACAAAATTGTGGGGTCCACTGTTGTACTACTTAAATAGATAGCTTATGAAGACATTTAAATAGATATCTTGTTACACTTACGTACTACAGTCAAATTATTGAAATGCAGATTATATTTGCAAGTTAAATTGCAATAGCAGTAGCAACATTCAGATATACTTCTGTTAATTCAATTGTTTATTGTTTCATCTCAGTTATCACCTTATAGAAAACTGCTTACCACTATTTTTTAATTTGATTTTTTGAATAGCATCTGTATTCTGCTTGATATAATAAACAATTCCAAAATTGTCTTTTTGATATGATCAGGTCAATTACAAATTGTCTTTCTGACATAATAAACATAATCACAGTAGCCTACATATTTCATTCTAACACAATGTTACAATTTCACAATACATTCCTACCTAATGTTCCAAAATTTTCATTTTGCAACAACTTAAGTTAATAGTACGAAACTAAATCAAACAAATAGTCACACTTTGCAATTGCATCTCCAAATAATTGCTGCAAGAACTACCGCAAAAGAGCAAACGCTACTCCAGATCAATCCTCTAAAAAAAATCACATCCCTACAACCAAGATAAGAACAAACATAAGAACATTTCATTAGATTAGATGAATCATTTGTAAAAATTCATCAAGTCACCTTATATTTAAAATTGTTTTTTTTATTTGGCTGCTGAATACTCTTCATTTCATTCATTCAAGAATATTTTTGCACTGCCACAAAAATGTTTTTAAACAGATGAACTAACCAATCTGGTGGACATAACCCACTTCTAGCAAGCTTATCATCTCGACCCAACCAACTCTGCATTAGCTTTTTGATCAATTTATCTACATACTTAAAGATTAAAATTTTGAGACATGGCTTTAGTCAATCAGAAACAAAAATCTCATACAAGGCAAACTTAGCATTTTTAATGCTAAAAGGTTGTTTTTGTTCCTAAAGAAATTAGGACGTTTTTCTGAATATAAAAACTAAACTCAACAATTCAAAACTAAATTAGACATCAACAACCGTAAAAATTTCACAAAGACACTATGGAAATTACAAATTTAATCCACAACCTTACCTCGGATGTGAAGTCTTCCCTTTGATCTGAAGAACTTAAGGTTTCTCTCCAACCCGTGCTGCCGTTGTAAATCGCCGATTCCTTCTATGACTGACAGAAATAGAGAGAGAGCGTGTGCTGTCTAGAGAGATGCGACGATTTTGGGTGAGTTTTGAATGGAAAGTGCATGAAGTATAGCACAGAGAACGAAGGAAAAGGGGAAGATGGAGAAGTCAGGTGAGAGACGACATCGATACAGAGAAAATAGATATTGAAATCACAACTGGGTCTGCTTTGTGTTAGCAATGGTTTTTAATTTTCGGGTCGGCTTTGGTCTGTTAAAGGTCGGGTCGATTTTCTGGTTTTTGTTGGGTTTTCATGTCAACATCCATGAGGCGATATTAAAATGGCGTGGCATGTCCTAGTCCGACAAAATCCAAAAATCGACTATAGTGACCTTCCTGAAAGGAAACTTAATGTTTGATGACATTACCAAAACGAACCTGAGTTTAGTGACCATATTGAAATCTTCTTCAATTTAAAGTGACCGTGAGTGAAATTAACCCTCCTAAATTATAATTTTTTTTTTAAAACTAATAATTATGTTACGACTACTTAATTACATAACAAATTATATTATTAATTATTTATTAGATAATTATAAAGATATTTTTAAAAATCTCTACTAAAATTAATAACTCTAATTAATTTTTTTAATTTATTTTTAAAAAATAAACTTGGTTATCTTTATGGCCGGAGGGAGTACCATTTAGCATTTAACATGTTTTTCCAAAAAAATCGTATCTCTCACTATTTCTTTTTACCATTCAAAAACTTGCTCTATCCTTTAAACTTGTAGCCATTTGCTACCACTAATCTTTAAGTCTAATTGTCCAGATAAAAAATTTAAAAAACAAAACAACATCAAAGAATAAAATTAGTTGAAAGATTAATCATACAATGAAGAACGGCTGGTTAATTAACTCGATATTTAACTATATTCAACTAAACCAGCCACAGCCTTGAGACAAAGCACAGAATTCCAACACATCAAATTGCAAGTTTGGGGTGGCTGAAGTAATTGAGTGTATATCTGAAACTCGGTTCATTCCTCTTCAACAAAAAAAATCCAAATCACGGGGTGATATTCAACATACGAAATCCATACAATTAATGCTGCTACATTGCCAAGATACAAAAAATACCAATCCGAAAGGCCAAGAAATTTCTCTGCTTATGAATGTGAAAAAATTACTGAAAGAGAGTTCTTGTCAAGTGTTCACGTGCCGTAGCCAATGCTTGAGTAATTGTCTGCAATATTAGACAGAAAGGTCAGCGATAAAATAAGTGGATCTTAGCAGATAACAGTAATAATGGAAGTTGCCCCAGTAACTCAAAATGAAATCTGGAAGAAGTTGCTTGAGTATCCAGTAATAGAAGTTTGACATTATAAAGAAGTTGTCTGCAACCTCCGGGAGCGTTGCAGAGGGTTATGCTATAGGGATTTGCTTCCCTGTTCTATTTCGGTTTAATATTTTGTTTCTTGGGAACGTATTTAGACCCCTTATCCACAAAAACAAAAAATTGCTGAAAGAAGAATATTGTGGGCTTCGAGTTTTTAATTTCTCAAACAGTTGAGAGGATATCAGTGCTATTCAGTGATTAGGCATCGATATTGTAATAAGATAGTCTCGCATATGTAGAAAGAGAACAAACCTGCTCAGATAAAGGTGCACCGGGATCCATGCTGTGTACTGCAACCTTTCCAGCAATAACATTTGGATCTGTTTCAAGTATCATTCTGCCAAAAGAAAAAAAAATGTGTTCAACATATGGCAAGTCCTTTTATTTCATTAAAATATCTCATGTTTTCTAGGAAAATAGAGAGACATGGAAACCAGAACAAAGATTAATTCAAGGTTGATGATAAGACATCTCTGTTCAAGCATCAAAAGTTCAGAAGGAGATGCTCGGCAGTCCTTCATCTCTCCTAGTTTATACTTCTATATGTTGCCCCCAAGAAAGCAGAGTCTATCAGCCTCTTTAATTCTGCTCCATTTCTTTCAAATTCCCTAATCAAGCAACCAAAGTTTACTTGTCCTGTGAAAACTAGTTGCTATATCATACTACACTCATGGGATAAGACTAGTTCCAGGTCCTGTCACTCTGAATTTGGTCCTAGCAAAACAAAGTATCGAAGTGATCCAACCATTAACCAATTTTGCATGAACAACAATTTGGTTATGGCCCTAGATTCTCTGTTCTAAGCATATGAAAATAAATCTGCTTGGTATGTTATAGTCACTATGCTCTCTCTTTAATTACAACCTTATGCCCATGATTCAGTACCAGAGCATAACTAATCTAGAGCAAACATTTCATGGCATTCATTTCAATATAAAAAAAAATCATGGAAAAATACCAAAAGAAGAATTAAATACGCAGAGAAAAGTGGTGACAAAATGTAACGAAGTAGAATGCATACCCTCTTTCAACAATCTCATCAAGGGACAAAAATATGAGATCCAAATTCTCCAAAGCCTCCCTTTTGTCAACAGTGCCTCTATAAGAAGAAAATGTAAAGTTAAATGGCACAGAATAACTACAAAGAAATTTATGAGAAAATGCTTAGCCATTAACAATCTTACCTCAAGAGAAGTGAGACGGAGTCAAAAAACCCTTGGAGAACAGCAGCTAAGATCAATTCATTTTCATCATCACCTCCGGTCACATAAAAGTGGAGGTCCTGGACAAACTTATAGACGACAATGTTGTTGTCAAACATTGTGATTTCCGCTGCAAACAACACAACACATATTGGAAACGGAATCAGTAACGTGTCCCACAACTTCACCCAGATTGAGCATGTGCAGAAACTAATGACCAATTATTCCAATCCCAATTTAAAGGGAAGGAAAAATTCCCATGCCAAACTGGAGGCAATAACCCAAAGCAGAAAGACCAAATGACTTTTCCTATCATCACAACGAGAATGCCAATAACTACCGATCCTTTCAGTTGAAACAGTTCCTATTAACTGCCATACACGGTTAATGAATCCTTGTGCTTTTTCTTTTTGTGTGAGACATATTAGCATGTTTGCATATTAAAGGAAAAATAACAGTCCATATTAAATGAATTTCAATTTTACGGAACAAACCTTCAGTCCTAGCATTGGACTTCATCGTCTTTGCAAACAGCGCTTTTTCGAAAGCTAACTTCGAACCATTTGTTGGCCAATCATCTGAGTAATACTTGACCGCAACACGCTTCCCTTCAGAATCCAGCAGTAAAATGTTCTTCACCATAGGGCAAGAGTCCTGTGAATTTAATACATTACACATCCACCAAGTGACATCCAGGCAAGGAAGCGGCAAATCTCAAATCAGATTTAACACAATATAAAGAACTACAGTTGGTTCACAAATTAGAAACAAAATCCAACAAACAATTTCTTTTCCAACCCCAATCCCTTCAGATTACTCAAATCCCCCCTTCCACGATTAACAGATCCAATAAATACGAAACTATCGAACGATACAGAATCGTTTAGATCGTAACGTAATCGACAATTCCATTCACAAACTCCGTCATTTCTTTACATTCCCCAGGGATCAAATAACACCCAATTCAAAATTTCAGAACTTTCTGATTATTATCCATTAAATATCTCGGCAAACAAACAGAAAAGTGAACAGTTCACGTCGCGGGATCAAGATCTAGAATTTATCAAGAGTCACAGTTAATAGCTAGGAAAGATAGAGCCTTTCTAGCTCTATCGACTACAGTACATGGATATACAAAGAGAAACTTACTAGGGAGGTGGCCATCGTTGGAACTGCTAGCGCTAAATGGTTCGGTTTGCTTCAGGGGCTAACCAGTAGCTTCGATTTCGAGAAATTTATATTCTGTGATGCTTGGAATGGAAGAGTGCTTCAAGTTTATTACTTCTTTATTTTATCTAATTGATCCTTGTATTGTTTTAATTTTGCATTTACGTGCTTTAAAATATTATGTTATCGATGACATCCTTTTTGAACGAAGGCTATTCTTCACATTGTATTGGAATAACAAACCTATTTATTAAAGCATCTTCAATGCTCTCTTTGTATTAGTATCTTTATTTATAATAAAGAATTTTAGCTCAAATAATAACTCTAATGTTCTTTTTATTACACTTTTTATCTTTAAAAATAAGATAAAGAATATCTTTCATTAGCTTGTAGACAGTCATATACATGTTCTTTACATTATATGACATTAATGATAGTTTAGTTTTATTGGTTGAAAATATAATAATTAAAAATATAAAAAATAGATGTAAAATAATTAAAAAGTGATCTTTTTATGGGAATTAATAAAATAACTATTAAATTTTAAACAGTTGCATTAGAGAATAATTTTTTTTTAATCTGTATAATTAAATATACTCTTTATTTATATTAAAATTATACTTTATAATAAAAAATATCATTGGAGATGCTTTAAGAGAAAAATCAATCCAGAACACATTTGAGGAGAAAAAAGATTAGTGTTTTTAAATAAAAAAATACATTGCATTTCCATATTTTTTGTATCAATTAATAATAATTTAAGAATATATTTATGTATAACAATGCAAAATTTTTTACTTTTATTTTCAAACAATTATTATACAAATAAATAGTATAGAATGTAGGCTAACAATTTTAGACACGAGCAATTTAAACGACATGACTCAATACAAATTTGAATTTGCCATAGACAAGTTTGGGTCATAAACACGAAAAAAATTGAGTTTAAACTGGTTGACCGGTCTACCACACGAACCGTGACCCATTTACAAACACTAACCCTAACTATAAAATCTGATTTTTTTTTCACTCCCCCTCATAGCCGCTCTACTCGCAGCCGCTCTCTTTCACTTTCAGTTTCAGACTTCGGCAGCTCTTTCAGTTATCTTTCTCTCTACACCACACCACACCACACCACACCACACCTTAACTGAGACTCCGGATTGATTTTAGTCCTCATCTACTTCTCACTCTCACGACACTTCTCTCTTGTCACTAAAACAACTCGTAGAAACCATTTCCTCCTAAACTCGTCGTTTCAGGTACCATCTTTGTTTTCAATTCCATTTCTCTTCTTAGTATAGATGTTTGATCACCTGTATAAATGTCATTTTGTGACTCCATTGTAAGAAATAATTAATTTTTTTGCCAATTTATGAACTGGGTTTTATTCGTGATGTTCTGTTTGTTTGCTTCCAGGTTTTAGGATTATGATTCTACCGTGTAGTGATGTTTTTCTTTAGATAATGATTCTACCATGTGTTGCTTGATTATTCAGAGTGTTATAATGAAAAATTGTCGTGAATAATGAAAAGTCCTCCACTACTTGTACAGATGTTTATATCTTCTAACTGGCTAACAAATTCAGATATCCAACTCATGTGATAAAATTTCTGTCATTGTAGATACCATTGAATGATGATGATGAACTGCTAGCAACTTATAGAGAAGTTAGAACAGGATATTCTTGGATTGATGCTATAATGGCCCAGGTTAGGTATGTCAAAGACTAGTAATTTTTCAATTTATGCTCAGAAATAAGAATATTCTACTTTATGGTTGTAATATCATGTTTGGATCCGCAAATTTGAGATTGATATAGATTTGCTTGTGCAGTTCCGCAAGTGGGGTTGGATGAATCATCTAGCCCGACATTGTGTTGCATGCTTTTTAACTTGAGGAAACCTGGTATATGAGAACCCTGCTTACATATTTTCCTATTATTTGTACTCTCTGTTGTTCTTGACTTGAATCATTTCTGCTGATAGTTTATCCACTGGGAAGAAAGGGCGTGATGTTCTTGAAAGACTTTTGGGCAATTAGTAATGGAAATTGTATGTGGCTTTCCAGTTTCCTTCTCATCATTCTTTTACCAGGTTTTAAATCTCCCTAAATATATTTTTGCTAGTCATGTATACATCAAGTGATCTGCTTGAGTGAGTGAGATTTATTTTTACTGACTAAAATTTATGCTTTATTTCCACGAGGAGATTTGGTAAATTTGAGAAGAAAGTTAGAGCAAGACAAAGACCAGGAGGAACTGAAGTCTAAAAGGAAGAAGCAAAACTTGAACACATAAGCCAAGAAACTGCAGTTTCTGCTGCAGATCATATTTCTCATCCGGAACAGTTGATTGGATGGTAGAATTAATGAAACAATCTGACTGATGATTAACAGGCAGCATATAATTTAGGATCAAGCTTTTATTTAAAACATAGGACTCTCACTCGAGTTAATAATTGATATATATATATATATATATATATAGGTGCAAGTAAAGAAGATATGAAAATTATTATGGAGAATAAAATTTATTAAAAAGATTGTTTTATATTTTATGTTGAGAATTATAATTTTTAATGGATGTAATTTTAGTTGTTTTATATTTGATTTATCTTTATTTAGAATATTATTGTGTTGGTGTATATTATAAATGAATATTTATTGTTTTAGTTGAAGTTATTTTAGTGTTAATAATTGTGTATTTGTATGAATAGGTTAAACGGGTTAAACGTCTTAAACATGTTAAACTGGTTGACCTACGACACATGACTTGTTAATAATAAACGAGTCGTGTTGTGTCAACTTGCTTAAATTTCGTGTCGTGTACGGGTTGAAGCTAAATGGGTCGACCCGTTTAGACATGGCACGACACGAATTGCCACCCCAAATAGAATGATACTTTTGTTTTTGGGAAATTAATTTTTAAGTTTCTAAGGTATATTCTAATTAGGGGTGAAACTTGTTAGGTATATTCTAATGGTAGGTCCTCGTATTTTTTGAATGTAGCATATATGTCCTTGAAACTTGTTTTTAACTGACGAAATAAACGGTAATTAAACTTTAGAAAACTACTATCTTAAATTCTAGAACCACACCTATTACAAAGACATTCTCTCTCTCTCTCTCTCTCTAAATTGTTTGCTCTCTCTGTTTCTCTCTCATTAGATTTTCTCTCTTAAAACCCAAATCTCTCTCTCTCTTCGGGAAGTCTCTCAAAACCTAGATCTCTCTTTGTCCTCTCTCTTGGAAGTCTCTTTCTTCGTCTTGCTTTATCTCTCTGTTTGGTGAAGTCAGTGGCGGAGCCACCAAGGGACCAGTGAAGGCCTGAGCACCCACTAGCAACGGAGGAACTCCATTAGAGCCCCCATCAAGCAGGGCTTCGAGGAAGGTGGGCACCCATTGTTGCTAAAGGAGCTTGGAGGAGGAGATCTAGGGCGAGCAGAGCTGAGGAAGACGAAGCACACACAATTGTACGACGTCGTTTTGTTTATTTTTAACCCACAGGGCGAAACGATGTCGTTTCGTCCCACAGGAAAAAAAATTATGTGCCCCGGGCAAAATGACGTTTTGCCTTGGGTCACTTAACAAAACCAAGTGCCCTGCCCCGACCATACTAGACCACTTGGGCCATTCCCACTCAGAAACTCCATCTTCCTCCCCTCCTGGTTCCTCTCCAGTCAACCCACGCCGAAGCACTCCTGCTCCAGTGCTCCACCTTGCCGCCGCCTCTCCTCGCTCTCGTTGCTGCCGCTCTCCACCTGGTCCTAGTAAGTTAGTCGAGCCTATTGTTTTGTTGTAATTCAATTTTTATGTTAATTAGGGTTAGGTTTTAAATAATTTTGTTATTTGTGCTTGAATGACTTTAATTGCTAGATTTGAATTAGTTAGGTGTTGTTAATTACTAGGTTAATTGATTTGAGTGTCTAATAATTTTGTTATTATTTTGTGATTGCTAGGTAGGTTATTTTGTTAGAATAAATTGACTTAAATAATTTTGTTATTTGTGCTTGAATGGGTTTAATTGTTAGATTTGAATTAGTTAGGTGTTTTTAATTGCTAGGTTAATTGATTTGAGTGTCTAATAGTTTTGTTATTATTTTGTGATTGCTAGGTTATTTTGTTAGAATAAATTGACTTAAATAATTTTGCTATTTGTGATTGAATAGATTTAATTGCTAGATTTGAATTAGTTAGGTGTTTTTAATTGCTAGGTTAATTTTTATATTTTATATTTTTGTCGTACACATTGCTGAGTGAGAAATTTGATTAAGGAGATCCGGCCCCCACTTAGCCAGATTCCTGGCTCCGCCACTAGGTGTAGTGGAGGCCTTCATCGCCGACGTGGTCGTCTTGATCATCATCGAAGACTAGTGAGGAGTATGGGACGGGATTTACTAGTGGAAACGGAGATCTCTCTGTCCACCAATCTGCAATCTTTGTTTCAACTATCTGCAATTTCAGTGACTTTTGTTGATGAAGCATGAGCCATTTTTTTTCTTTTTTATTTGTTGGAAACAGCCAAGTGTTTTGGAATATGGGTTTTGACTGTGAAAGGGTCTTGCTTGTGCGATTTGCTTTTGTTTGTGGTTTTTGATTTGTGGGTTTTGCTTGTTGAGGGTTTTCTGGGTTTGTTTTGTTCTTCTCATTTTGGGCACTTGAAAGAGGTGCGTCGAGCTTCGTTGGTGATGGTGAAGGGTCACAGTCCAGATCTGGTCTCCTTTCGTTGTCGAGCCTCGGAATTTTTACTGCTACTTCATGTAGTTTTTGAAAATTTGACCATATGGTTTTGCTTTTTATTTCTGATGTTATTCGGTGATTCCTACTAGCAGCATTGGAGAAATCTTCGAAAACTACACGTCTAGAGGAGTTGGATGATCCACAAAAGATTTATGCCGAGGATACCAAGTTCATCACCAGGCAGGAGTATGTCTCCCGGTTACATGAGCTAAAAGATGAAATTAAACGTGCTTGGCTTGCTGAAGATCGCGTGACTGCTTTGAAATTATCTGTGAAGGTGTGCTTTGATCGATGTTTAGTTTTCTTCTTCTCATGTCTTGCATAAAAGAATATGTTTGGCAAGAAAGGGGCATTTCTTTTCTTTGTTCACTAGGTTCTTGATTTAATCCGAGAGTAGAGTTCAATGGATCTTTGATTCATTGTGCTTCAAGGCACCTTGTAACAATCAGTTCCAGCAATGAAATTTCCTCTTTGTTCAAAAAAAAAAAAAGCTGGGTGAATTCTCTGTTCTTTTTCTTAGTTTTCTTTTTCTGGTGAAGAAGCAACTACTAATCTTGCTATTGTTTCAAAACAACAACTCAAAGATTTGAAATTCTAAGATTGGAGGGCTTGCTTGTTCATCTTCAATGATTTGTAATGTTTGCTATTGGTCTATTATTTCATTCAATTATTTGATCAATATAGCCACTGCAAATTTTTTTACAGGATTCTTTTGTTCTTGAACCCAGGAAACACAAACAGAAAAACATGAGGGCAAAGAGGAATTAGGGTTTCAGGAATATTTTTGTCTTTAAACTTTTTCTTAAAAAAAATATTGAACACGTTAGCAACGTATTAACGAAATATTAACATATCACTGACAGAAGGACTCGAGTGCAATCTGATTTTTTATTTAAAAAATGTGTATACAACATTTTAAAAATATGAAAATTTACTTATTAATAATTAGGGTGTACATGAGGAATAGAAAATTAATTTCCCTTTGTTTTTAAACTGAGAAAGAGTTCATTTTATCCGAGGAATATCGAAACTGAACGATACTTTTGCCTTTTTTTGGTCCTTCTAATTTCCTTTTTCTACCAGTTGCATCCTTTTCTCATATAATGTCAATTGTTTTTCCTCAATTTCTGACTAAAAGCCAAAATGTCGCAGAATTGCTCAACTCAAACATGATTCTAACAAGTAATAGCACTTAAAAATTACTCTTACAAACTAATAACAAAGATTCTCTGAAGCCAACATGTGAATGTAATTTTTGTACAATGCTAAACCAAAGAAAAAAAAAAAACAGAGAGAGCTAAAGCATGAACAAGATTGAGTTTCAAGGACTGTAAAAGGAAGGGCCACACTTGCATTTCCATCCTTCAGGCTCATAATTGGCATAATTGACCCCCAAATGGCTGTGAGTTTTGGAGGTGGTGGGCACTTGGATTGCTTCACATGGTGTGCAACCATAACACTTGTTTTCACAGCTTGGTGGACTTGACCCTATTCTGCTTAGGCTTAGTCTTCTACTATATGCTTCTTCTTCTTCATTCACCCTTCCTTCTCCTTCCCTGCCACTGCCTTTCTTCTGCATCATTTCAACAACAATCTATGGTTTCAACATTTTTGTTTTGAACCAAGAAGTAAAGACAAAAAGAGGTATAGAGTACCTGTTTTGAGCCCAAATTGGATTCCACAATAGCTGGTGAAGAAGACTTGGTGGTGACCTGACCTGAAATTGATCAAGCATTTATGCGTCAGTTGATAGAGTAAATATCTTTGAACCACACCACCATCCAAACAGTGGAACCAGAAAACTAGAACAAAAGTAGATGAAAATACATTAAAGGGTTTGACTATCAAGTGAGGAAAAGACTAACCTGGTTGATAAGCGCGAGCACCATCACTAGGTGCAAAAGTTCTGCTTGTTGCTGAAACCAAGCCCACAACAACAATTTGCAGTGCTAAAAGGAAGCAACAGAGTTTAGACTCCATGCGTTTAGATTTAGACCTTCTAATAATTATGGTGATGATGATGGTGGTATGACTAAATGGGAATCTTGAGAGAGACAGAAAGATGGAGGCTTTTTAGTTCACCACACACTTAAGAAGCCATGATTGCTGCAACTGGTATATATATAATGAAGAAGGCAAAAGCCAATTCTTTCCCATTTCCCAGAAAAAAGCCACTTCTTGGATTTCTCCTCACTAGGGGTCTCTAGTCTTTTTGGCACTGATAGATCAGAGCTCTGGCCAAGATATTGCTTCACAAGCAAGTGATTCTTGATTTCTGGTTTCTTGTCAAATAGTGAAAAACATCTGAACTTTACACTTCACTTGACAACTCACACTATAAGAGGCCTTATCATCTTTGGTTTCTTTACCTTTCAAAACAAGCCAAGATGATTCATAACAGCTTCCTCTTTTATGGTTCCGATCAATCTATAATGGCCCCATGAATCTACAAGTGATCATATAAAAAAAAATGAAATCTTAGCTTACCTAGACTGCAGAGCCTTTTTTCTTCTCTGATAGTTTCATTCCCATAAGAAGAAGGAAAAAAATCCATTGGCATGGCCCCTTTTATGCCAC
>CAODLS011635842.1:0-17774 GCA_948243855.1 Flueggea neowawraea
ATTGTCGTCCTCGCACGCTTCTTTCAAGCTCACAATGCTCGAATTCTTCGGCAAGTGCTTCATTATCGCCACTTCTCGTCTCACGTCCTCCACATCCACCGCCGTTCTCAGCTTCCGCTTCGATATGCTCTTACACGCAAGGAGCTCACGCGTGTCCTTCTTGATGCAGAGGTAGGTAACACCGAACTCGCCACGGCCAAGCTCGCGGTCGACTACGTAGCGGTCCTCAATGTTCTCCTTCGGTACACCAGTAAGGACGGTGATCGGAGTTTTCTTGGCGGCGGCGGAAGAGGTTTTAGAGTGGTCGTGACCGGAATAGTTCGATTTAACGTCTTCACGGGCGACAGCAGCCGGAGATCTACAGCAGTTGCCCATTCTAAGGGAGCAGGAGAGCGGTTAACGACACGGCGGCTGCTGTTCTGTACGGATCTAAGTAGCTAGGGTTTCAGCGTGGTTGCTGTACATGATAGAGAGTGAAGAGTAAAAACCAAAATGACGTAGCCTAAAGGTGAGTAGTGGCTGGTCGAGTTGAGTATGTGGGAGATTGTGAGTTGAAGGAGGTGGAGGAGAGTGGTGGCTTTTTGTGCAGAGTTTTTTTTATTTATTTTCTTTTAGTCTTTTGAGATATTTTTAAATATTTTTTACAGTAATTTTTTATTTTTAAGAATTTTTTTTTCGTTAAATTATTTTTCTGGCGAGGAGAGTCCGTCGTGGTGTTTGGTAGTGAGAGGCCTGCGTCGGAGGTCGGGAACGGGACGGCGAGTGTGAACAGAGCCGGACGGATGTGAGGAAAAAAGATTGGTTTTTTTATTAATTAAGTATTTAATTATTTGGTTTGGCTTAAACATCACTGGATCTTTACTTTGCACTAGCCTAGTTGAATATTTATCGGTGTGAAAACAGTAGATGAAGGGTTTGTTTGACACTCCATAATATATAATATATATTGTATTTTGTTATAATTAATTTTATAAAAAATATATTATTATTTTACTTTTTTACTATTTATTTACAATTAATTATTACTAAACTTATAAAATATATTATATGCTACTAATTACTAAATAAGTATTAAGTTTAGTTGAGAAAACTGTTTTTTATTTTATATTTTTTTTAAATAACATAAAAAAATAAAAAAATTTAGTGTTGTATGTACAAATTTTTTATTTTTTTATTTTTATTTTCTATTTTTTTAGGAAAAAGTGAAAAAAAATTACAACAAAACATGCCTTAAATTTTTGTGAATTTTATAGCTCGTAAATTTTGTGCTCTTTCTCTATATTCACATACATAAAATAAATTAACGTATGTTTAAAAATGTGCTAGTAAGTTTAATGCAGTTGTTTTGTTGCACACAAGAATTCCACTTAATTTAAATTAAGTATATTAGATATTTAAATTTGGTCACACATGGAATAAGAGAGCGGGGCCCACCAAACCCTGAGGTCTTGAAATCTAAGGACTTATTAGATACTGATAACTCATTTTTTACTATTTGATAAATTATTTTATTAAACTTGACTATTTAATATTAAGATAAATCTTAAATTTAGCAAAAAATAGTAAGCATTTTAAATTTTAATATATATTAGAATGTTTTTTATTTATACAAATAGCAAAAATAGTTATGTATATAATTATAGTTAATTATTATTCACACTTACCAAGTATATAACACATTAGGTTTTATTTTTTAATTAATACCAAACTAGCATTTTAAATTGACTCAAGAATTTTACCATTCAGAACTTAAAATCAAACAAAACTTACTTTCTTCAGTTATTGAAAGAACTATATTTTAAAAAAACTTTAGTAAGAAATGCCTAAATTATTCCTTTAAAATGTTTTGCTTTAATTATAAAACCCATTTTCGGTCTTTTCGGTTTCTTTAATAGAAATATAGAAAAGAATCGATCCAATCATCCAAATATGAGATCTTGTCTTGATTTATTCTTCAGTCATACAAATAATAAAATTCTATGACTATTTTTACAAAAAAAAAAAATAGTCTTTGACTATTTTAAGACTGAGTAGACCTGTCCTTATGATTTTGCAATCTGTAATAAATTTAAAAAATAATAATATGAATATCTATTTGCAGTGATGTTTTATTGCTTTGCCATTTGTTGATTATAAAACTACTATTAAATCAAACAAATTATAATTTCATTAAATCATTTTGTATTTAAATATATATTTTTTTAATATCAAACTAATTTGGATTCGAGTCTTTATCTTTTTTTTTATAAGTAGTTTTTATGAAATTTTAATGTTCTTCATATTTAAATTGAAATTTGAGACCTATTTTTTTATCGATGTAAAAGAATGAGTAAGTGATGGAAACCAAGTCACATTTCGCTACATCATGTTCGAACTCTCATGTTCATCATCGAATATATCAGACTAAGTGACTAACCAGTGCAAGCACAAAACCATCAACAATTCAACATAGCATTATGATAGGTTGCATTTCATGCATTCATTTATAGTTAATTTTGCATCTTTTTGTTTGTTTAAGTTTGTTATTTCTTTGCTTTTATTAAGTTTTGTATTCTTGTATGTTTTTGGTGATGGGTTGATGATTTGGTATAAAGAAGGGTCAATTTTGGACAGGAAGGAAAGAGGATCAAAGCTGGATCGAAATAAGACATGCTCATGTCGTAGAGCACTCGACTTGGGCAGAACCTGAGAAATATTTGCTAATGTGAACTGCTATTATTTTGGATGGCTAGACCTGGACGATTTAACCCTGCTATGGACGAATTTGAGGACCTTTATTCCCATTCTACTATTGGAGATTATTTTGTTATGTTTTAATTAATATAGAACTCCCAATAGGGTTAAATATTAGTCTTAGTATAAATACTCTTACACTTGTGATTTTCAACATTATTCTGAATTTGTGTGCTCTTCCCTCAACATGAGTTGCTAAACATTCTTTTAGTTAAAGTACTTTTGAAGTTCAATCTAAGTAAATTGTAAGACTTTTGCACTTATTTATTATTGCATTTATTCAAATATTTATTCAATTCCTTGCTTAATTTGTTTTTATTATAATTGTGTTGGTTGTTCGATAAGGGCATATTGATTAATCAACTCTGTAATATACTGCTAGTTCTAACATAAGTGGCGAATAACTTGTATGTATGTGGTTGCACATCTTATCTTGCTATGGAATTGAATAATGTAGTTTAAATGATCTACGATATTTCTGATTTCACTGACAAGAATAAGAGTACCTTTAGTTTTTACTGTTGTCATTAGATAAAATTTTGTTAGAGCATTTCCTAAAGGTTGTTTACTGGTAAGAGAAGTAGTATGCAAGATGTTTTCTAGTCTACCGAAGAGGTAAGAAAATATTGGTTATTTGAGTGTGTCACCGGTAACTATAATATTGTTTACTCAAATGCAGTATTTACATTTAGTATCAATGATCGATTTACTGGACTAAAGGGAGAAGTATCTTGACTAGGCTTTATTCATTATTGAATTTCTTTTATTTCATTGTTACGTTTTACTGCTTTCAGAATTACGATCTTTAATTCTATTCTTCTTAAATTTTTTTGTTTGTGTTCTCCACGAATAAAAGTTCTAAACTGATCTGTGTTGATCAACCATGTTCACTGCCGAACTTAGTTTTCTTTTCTGAACAGGTTTTGTTTGTTAGATTCGACATCCATCACATCATCAAGCAATGAGTATAGTTCACTGAAGCCAACGGTTACCAAGTGCAAGGAAAAATGGGAATTTAATCCCGCAACCTAATTAACCATGTCAAACTACTTAGTAAATTTAAAACTACTCAACCACTTCTCTTGGTGGTTGGAAAAACTCGTATTAATTTGAGACCCTCTAGTTAACAAAGAAAAACTCATATTAATTCACCATAGTTTTGGTGGTTCCAATAAATTATTTTAAATCATTCCCAACCTTTTTCCTTTTTACCTTAAACGAGATGAAACTATGTCAATTATGTAGCAATGAGTGAAATATTACAAATTGAAGGGGTATGCATAGAATAAACGCAAATAGTGAGGAGCAAAATTCAAAAACGGAAGTGAAATGCTAGAAATAAGAAGTGAAGATGCTAATTTTTGTGTCTTTAATTTACTAAAATTATGGGGTTGTTGTCTGTCTCCTCGGATTTTGTTGGTTCTAAAGAAGGAGGGTGAGTCTCATTTGTTGTGTTTTCTTTCATTTTCATCCCTAATTAAAACTATAGATTTTTTACTCCTGAAAATGAGGTGGTGTTTGTTTGACAAATATACTCATATCATAGTCATTATTTTTGCATTTTCAACTTTTAAAAAAATGTATTAATCTCTCTAGTTTTTATTATATGCAATTTACTTCTACTAGTTTTATAGTAATTAAATTGGGTGATTTTGCATCATAATCTCTCTAGATCATAATTGATTTGACGGAATATTGTAATATAATTATCATTAAATTATGGATCTTGCCTAGTAGTTTAAGTTTTTAGGTGAATTATTTCCTAGAATGGTAGTTTTCGCCAAACAATGTGTGCTCGAATTGCAACGTTAAATTTAAATTTTATGATTTTTCATTTGAAAAAATGCACAAAGGAATATAATTATAATTCGATTATGAGCACCATGTATCAACTCAAGTTGGTTATTACCAAAAATAAAATAATATAATTATAAATAAAAACATGTAACTATTTTTCCTTGTATTTAGTTGATTTATTGATGCAGGTTGGGCTAGTGGTTGATATCTCAGCTCGTCCATCGTGAGGAGAGGTTACAGAAGATTAGAAGGCAAGAGGCTGACCAAAAAACACGCCCTGCACTTCTTAGCAGGTCCCAATGAATGCCTTAGCACAACATTCATGCGGGTGAACTGAGCTGGCAACCAAGGACTGCAAACAATATTGTAGAACCTCGCAGTCGTACACCATTGATTCCGGGCACAAGCCTCTTAGCAATGGACATGCGGCATGAGAACAAAAGAATTCGAGGAACTCTCCGACGAACCTCCGGGGCTCCTTTGACCCTTCTCGTTATGCAGGCCTAGTGTTTATCTCATCATCCGATCACCACTTTATCGGTTGATGCCCACAAGTTAAGAGGCCAAATTCAAGAGGACTACGGACAACGTATGCGAACAAAATAATAGCAGGCGCAGGATGGCCTCGAACAATTATGGCTTGAGGCAAAGAACCAATGTGACCTAAAACAAAGGGGCAACTTGTGTGCCGTTAGACTTGTGGACCATCTCTCGACCCACCTATAAGGATGAGATGCAATAAACGATTAGAAGGCAAAAAGTCCACTACAAAGTGGAACTCTAGGAACCGTCTAAAGAGGACTTCCTGGACTTTTCAACAGGTCCTAATTGGGAACTATAGAGTACGACGCCATGAGGGCAAGCTAAGTTCACAATATGAAACATGTTAGAGATCCAACGATCCCACTACCTGTAGACAACCCCTGTTGGGTCAATCGAAGCACTTTCGCTAAGTTATGCAAAGAGTACAACCTGGTCCAATTGTAATTGAAGAACAAGAATCTATCATGTTATGTTTTTAGAGGGATTTGAGCAGTTATGGTAGTTAAAATGTTACCATAGTGGCAAGCAACAATGCACACATTTGACTTTTCTCACTTGCCCTGCTTGCTAATCTTACGAATAGTCCAAATTCATATTGCTTATTTATTTGAAAACTTACTAAAAATCGAATTTTGACAATGGAGGCGTGAAATACACCAGTGCAGAGTCTTTTTTACTCAATAAAAAGAATTTTGTCACTCACAATATTTGCAAAAAAGAGTAATTTAATGAAAAATCTTATCTTAATTCAAATCTGAGTTAATCTGAATTATATAACTTAGCGTTTAATAAAAAGTGATTTAATAAAAAAAGTTTTTTTTTGTCAAGACCGCCTAATATCCAAATCTCAATGGCTACTTGACTAATCTAAACTAAGTTGGATAAGACCAGAAGGAGGTAAAGCTCTCATCTGCAAGTTTTTTAAAGCAGCTACATATACTAGGGAGGGTCGAAGTCCGACCTCGCTTAAGTAAAAAACACTCTCCAGTCCCCACCAGCGCGCCTGAGCCCTGAGGATATAAAAAAAAGTCTTCAATACAAATGACTTCAATATTATTTAAACATTTAGTTTATTGGTAGTGCACCGAAGCATATGGTTATGAGTGAATTTGAAACTATTTTTGCACTGAGAAAAATCTCTGAACAAGATCTTTGTCCTAATAAAACGATAGGATTGAACACCAAGCACATGTAATTATAATTTTAAACTGGTTAAGATAGTTTAGATAATGGTAAGAATCATCCAATTTAAGACTTTGTTTTCTTTTCACTTTTTAATTGCACTCACACATGTATGTTTCGAATGTTTTTCTTTTTTTTTTTTTCTTTTTGGCCGAAATGGAGATTATTAAATTAAATTAATGTGAACTTTGAGGACAATTTTTTCAATTTTGCATCATGAAAGGTTTTGTCTTGTCTTAAGTGGACAATGTCTCGTTCAGGAATCAAATATCTACTTTCACCCCTATTAATACTGTTTTTCTCTATCAGATGTATCAAGTGAATAACTTTATTTCAAAATAATTAGAATTTCGTGATACTTGAGTCATCTTCAATAGTAACATCTTGGAAGTTTAATTTTTAGTATTAATTAAATTTAAGAAAATAATATTGGAATTAACTGATAATACAACTACCATTTCCAACTAAAAAAAGAACTAAAAAAAGAATGATTTTTCCTCCAAGAATTTATTCGATTTAAAGAATTTTGTTGAACAAATAAATTACCTTTTTGCTCAGATGAAAAGACAAATTATATTTCTAATAATTCAGAAAAAAAATATGACAAAAGTCTAATAAAAGTACTAACTATACCAATGTTCATGTAAGTTGATTAGTACTAAAGTCATATTCAACGCTAAGGGTTCATGACGATCGAAGCAAAGACAATTACTTATCAAAAGATAAAAGTATTAAATATGTCAAATAACTTCAATTAACAAAATACTCCCTTCTTTCTTCAAAGAATGTTTTTTAAGGTTTTGACATACATATTAAGAAAATGATTAAACTACATTAATAATAGCGATAATTTACTATATTAATCTTATTTATTCTAATAGAGGTGGTTAGGATGTAGTTATTTAATAGGAGGGTAAATATAGAAGAAAATAAAAAAAAAATTTATAAAATGTCACTTGTTTTAATAAAAATTAATTTATCTAAAAAAATATTCTTTGAAAAAAGGAGGGAGTAATTATTATTAGGATTCTGGCATTGTCCTAATCGCAATCTTAATCCTTAAGAGATCCAAATTAAGGGAATGAAATAATAACTAAGAGACCCACGCAAAGGGTTGGGCCCTGCATGGTAGGCAATCCGGAGAACAATGAGTGACAATGCATGAGTTTTAGTCTTCTCACATTTTGATTTCAGACTCATCATATAACGAGTCACTCATATATGTGGATATTTTTTTTTATATATTGTAATTGTTTTTTATAAGTTTTATACCTAGTTACTCATAGAGTTCGAATGATTCCAAATGACCACCCCAGTCCCCAGGTATAGTTCTGTTGCACTTTATCAGAAGGGGAGTTTTTTTTTATAACTCTTGAAAATTTATAAAGTTTCAACATTGTGATTCAAATTTAAAAAAAAAACGAAAAATAATGATAAGTTGAGACACTTCATTTCAATAACTAAGATGCAAAAAAATTGTTTAACAGAAATGAATTCGCAGCGAGACAAAGAAAGAAAATAAGCAAAAAGATTTATCATTTATTTATTACAGATGACAAATTTTAATAAGATAATGTGATTATGACATGATACAATTTGCAAAATTTTATTTTTATTATTTTTATTTCACATATAATCATATTATATATGTCGAAGATATGATATGATTGTGACATGATAACACAAATATGCCCCAATGCATCTATTGGATCGCTTATAGTTTGAAGTAAAGGACGACCAGAAAGCAAATCCTTGATAATGAAGCTCGTGTGAAATATTGAGCATATGTAAACTTGTCTTACATTAAAAACACCAATTTTGTTTTCCTAATGAATATACAGTAAGCATATCATCAATTTTAATCCAAATTAACCTCAGTTTAAGTCATAGGCTTAATTATAAGACACTCCAAATATGCCTACTCCTGTCACGAGATTATACTAATGAAAATAAATTTGTTGATTTTTGTATCGAACGGCTCATTTTCTTGTTGCGACTTACAATTCTTCAAGAAGTGGACTTTTACAATAGACATTTATCATAAACTTTTTAATTTTTATGGAGTATATATTTAGAAATTAAGGCACAAATATTAAAAAAACTCTTTTTTTCACATGTTCGTAACATATAAAAAGTTGTCAAAATGAGTTATGATTCATAATTTGACCTGTAACTTTTTGTTCCCCCGGCATAGAAGTTCTTAGTATTAGAATAACGAGAAACATATCAACTTTTTTAATTTTCGATATCGTTCGAAATATATTATTATTATTATTATTATTATTATTACCTTTGACCAGCATATACAAAAAAAATATTTTCTAATTATAACTAAATACTAATAAGTTCATTTTTCACATGCATGAGTACATATAATTTTGATAGAAAGTATATATATTCTTAATTTTTTTCCAAACTATTGTTTGTCCTGTCCTCTTAAGTCGTTAAGAATATTGATCAGACATATTTTCGTCAATCTGGACCAGTTTAGTCATCTATGAAGGAAATAGAGTGGAGTCTATGGAGCAAAATATGTATCATGACACAAGACTGCGAAAGTAATCCAAATAATAATCAAGTAATTATAAAGATATTAAAAATAACACCTTTCTGAGGTATTAATTTGTGGGTAGTCAGCTATGTGCACTGCTTGTTTTCCCATTAGTTTGACTAGGTTGGAGTTTTGGAATGTTTATTTCCTTTGTTGGTTTCTCAGCTTAAGAGCATTTTCAATGGTGTGCTCTCTATTTTTAGATGATATTTTTAATAAAATAAAGAGCACTATAAATATATAGATTAAAGATACAAATTTCTTCTAATATTATCTTTTAATTTCATTCTTTATTTGGTAGAAAAATTCTATTGGTAGGAGAGAGATAAATAATTAAAGATAATGAAAAAAAGAATAAAATATATGGAACAGGGTAAATTTTATTAATGACAACTAAATAAAAGAGTCATATTAACTAACTACATATAAAGAGTGAAATTCACTCTTTATTTCACTTTAGATAAAGAGTCGAATAAAGAGTGTGTTGTAGTTGATATTTATTTTTTATAATAAAAAGAATTGTGAAAATAAAGAAAGTATTTGAGATGCTCTAACACTATATATTAAATAGTACAAATGTTTGAGTTGTATTTGTCAAATGGTTTATGCATGAATCGTGTTGCTTATTTATTAGATGGATTAAATGGTTCATTTTCACATCTATATGCATTGGAGTTTTATCTCTTATGATTGTATCTTTTTTTTTTTCTTTTTTTTCCTGTTATAAGAGATTGCATGTCCTAAGACTTCAAAATTAATAACGTACACACTCAACTAAATGAAGCTAGTCACCTTGATGGATGATTTAGTTGAATGAAATCATTATTTTGAGATAAAAAAAAAGAACTTAAACTATTGACATTCAGTTTAGTATTTTGACAAATTTAGAATTTTAAGTATGAGTCTCATTCCCCATTAATATACTATAATGAGCTGTTTATAGTTTACTGATAAGCTTTCTTAATAGAATTCTGTTTAAAATTCAAACGTCTAATGCTATTTTAGTGATTCATTGAATATATATGCTCTATAGACTATTTAGATTTTTCTCATAGATTTCAATCAGCCTCCCAGGTTTGATGAGCTTAGATGCATACCACACTAATTTTAACAAATTAGATAACATACCTTAAAAAACTAATTACAGATAAATTGCATAAAATAATTACATAAAAGAAAGTAAACCGCCTAACCTTTTTCTATTACACGAAAATAAAATAGTAAATTTTTTGAGGTTTGAGGGAAATAGTGCAACCTTTTCTTCTCGACGATGTAAAAAGTTATTAAGTTGAGAAAACCTGATGATAGAGTCTGAACGCTGAGTCGATCATGTTGTCTCAATAAGTCAAAACTAGCAGCAGCTACAAGAAGTCGAGAACTAAGAAATGCAATATAATGATTATCAGTTTTTAGGGAAATAAGACGAGTCTTCAAATTTTGTAGCCGACCCTTTTGCATAAACGAGATGCATGTCTTGCATTCATCATTGCACTATGCACATATATTAATTTTTTAATTTCTCCAATAAGCTTTTGGCCAATTATTTACCATTTTTATTATTCAAAGTCTTGTTTCCCGTTAAAAAAAGAAAGAAAGAAAGAAAAACCAAGGTCTTTCTTCGTAATTTATGTTATAGTAAGGTATAGAGTTCCTCACAATATTGGTCCTCCAACTCAACTGTTAATTATTAAAGTTTAAATAAGGTACAATAGTTCTTATGTTTACTCGATAACTTAGTTTAATCGGAAATAATTACTAAATTAGATCATTATAATAGTAAAAAGGTAAAAAATATTATATTTTTTAAATTGCATATTTTTGTTAATGGTAAATTGAATACTAGTTAATATAATGGACAAAAACCTTGTGCTTAAAGTTAGAAGAAAGAAACACAATTTTTTCAAGTATCCAATATTTCAAGTTCAAACTTAATTATGGAGTAAGCTATGTTTACTAATTTGTTTTAAGATTCATGTTAAAAAAAGTAATTTTTTTACAACAAAAAAATTGTTTTAAGATTATGGGTAGGGCTAATTACAAAAATTTATGAACAAAAAGAAAACGAAATTATAGCTAGGGGGCACAAATTAAATTACAGTCTGTTTTTCTAAAAATTACATGTGTGCGACTTTATTTTAGAATTACAAAAATACAGTATTTATATGTTGTTTGTATTTTTTTTTGTTTTTCATTTTTGTTTTATTTATTGTTTTAAGTTTTTTTATATTTTTTATATTCTGTTTTTATTTTATTTTGAGTTTATTTCTTTTTTTAAAAAAAAAAAAAGAACTCTTGCTTGCCTAATTTTAATTTTTTTTATATATGGCATAATTTTTTTAGTTGAAAACAAAATTAAAACATAAACTAGAAGAAGATTGTTTTTATTTTATTTTTTTTGTTTATATTTTATTTTGAGTTTGTTTTCTTTTTTAAAATAAACTCTCACTAGTTTGATTTATTTTGTTTTATATATAACATGATTTTTTAGTTGGAAAAAAAAACAAAAATTAAACAAACAAAAGACAACACATAATCCGTATATAATATGAAAAATCGAATAACAATAGAATAAAAACACAAAAAAAAATTAAGTCTATATCGTTTGAAATAAAGTATTTAGATTGGTTTTTTACATATAACATGCATTTTTTAAGTTAGAATATAAACAAAATGAAAATAATAAATGTGGGCCCCACGTGTTTGGATAAAAGAGACAAAATATATACGCATTTCACCTGAGTTGAAGGACGTCAAAATTTTGAAAGTTGGAGGATCGCTTTTAAAAAAACTTTTATTTTTTTATTTATGAAAAAATAAAAAATTTCGTAAAAAGGATCCTAAGACGGTAATTTTTTATTTTTGCCAATATTTCTCTTGAATTCCTCTTAGGGTCCGTTTAGATGATCAAGAATTGAGATGGAATTGAAGAATTGGAGAATTCGGTCTCACAAATTCCAAATTCCTTAGTTTGGATAACACAAAAAAACGACAATTCCAATTCCACCACAATTTAATAGAATTCAAAATCCTCTTCATCAAATTCCATAGAATTGTTAATTTCATACTCTTCAAAATACTCTCTCTTTATCTCCTCTCTCTCTCTCCTAATTCTCTCTCCCTTCCCCTTCCCCTCTCCCTCCCTCTCTCTCCTAATTCTCTCTCTCCTCCACTCTCTCTCTTTCTCTCTCCTAATTCTCCTTTATGCTCTCTTTCCCTCCCTCTCTCTCATCTCTGTTCCTCTCTCTCCTCCCCTCTCTCTCTTTCTCTCTCCTAATTCTCTATCCCCTTCTCTCTCTCCCTCTCTTTCTCCCTCCTAATTCTTTCTCCCTTCCTCTCTCTCATAATTCCCTCTCTTCTCCAAATTCTCTCTCTTTCTCTCCCTCCCTCCCCCTCTCTCTCTCAATTCTCTCTTTCTCTCTTCCTCTCTCTTTCCTTCCCCCTCTCTCTTTCTCTCTCCCTTTTCCTCTCTCCCTCCTTCTCTCTCTCTCTCTCTAATAATTCTTTGTCTCCTCCCATTCTCTCTCTTTATATCTCTCCCTCCCCCTCTCTCTTTCTCTCTCTCCCTCCTTCCATTTTCCTCTCTCCCATTCCCTCTCTCTCTCCCAATTCTCTCTCTTTATCTCTCCTAATTCTCTCTCATTCTCCCTCTTTACCTCCCTTCCTCTAAAAAAATTATTTTTTAATATTAAATTAATACTAAAATATTTAATATTAAATAATGAAATGTTTAATCTATATTAAATAATTAATTAAATTATCAATTACAATTCCAATTCTAATTTCAATTCTAATTCTGATTCAATTACAATTTTTTATATTATCCATACATTAGAATTGTGATTTAATTCCAATTTTAATTTCAATTATGCAATCCAAACATACCCTTATAGATAATATAGCCATGTAGCATGGATTAGGTCCACAAAATCCAACAAGCCCATACTCTGAGGATCATAACAGACGAGGCCAATCTACAGTACTCATGGCCCATTGAGCCCATGAATAGAGATGCAAATGAAATCGCATTTTCCTTGCCTTGCACACATCCAAAATTCAACCAATATCCTCAGCAATAGACACATCCTTCATGTTCATTCATTGCAAGAGTTGTATGTACAACTCTAACTTAAATATTTGGACTAATGTAAATATCGGAGTGTTGGTTGAATTCGTAAACTTGGTTTCTTCCGCACGCAAAACACCAACAAACTTTGTTTCCGCTAGAAAATTGGATTCCCAGTGAGAACTATAGAAAAACAAAAGTAAACTCATAGTGAGAAACCACGGCTCGCAACAAATCCTCATCCACATGCAAGCTTCAAATTTCAATGATCTCCTACTCCAACAAAGCTAATTTCCATAAAACATATTATTAAAAAACATATAAACATAATATATACTATATTTTACATCCTATTTATGGAATCCTACCTTAATCTGTCTTACTCTTATGCCATATATGCAAAGGAGCTAACATCTTTTTTTCTAATAAAATCTTTATGGCTTGACTAATTTAGAACAAATAATATTTTTAGTTAGAGATAAATTTTGGTTTTGTTAGGAAGTAGATTTATCATAATAAGTGGAGAGACAAAAGTAAATTTTGGGTTTGAAATTTTTATGTGATTCATACGAATTTTGAGAATTAAATTATATTAATTTTGTAAAAATATATTACAAGTAAAAATAAAAAAAAGGTATAAAAAAGTTTAGAAATGAAAAATAAAAATTGTGGGCAGGAGGGAGGTGGGGGTTTGCAAGCGGGAGCTTGTGCACCCCTTTCCATCTTATGTGCATTCGCCACTGTATAGTGTATACATGGTATGCATATGTGTATGATAATATATGTATAAATGGTGTATTTATGTTATTTTTGATTTTTTGGTATATTATTTATAATATTTATTATGGTCTAAACTCAATTAGTTAGCTAGCTAGTACTATAATTTTACAAAATCAATGCGATTCATTTGTTGACCGACATACATGCTCTGAATGCCACAAAAATTGCATCAATCTACCTTGTGGACCTTGTGGTAATTTAAAATTACTCATGGAGTCTGTTTTTTTGAATGTGAATTACAAGATGGGTCAACTATTCAGGCAGTTTCACCCAAACAAATAAATAAAAATAAAAGATCAAGGAAGGTCTAGAGCTAGAACTAAACCAGGCATTTGTAGATAAAAAGAAAAGGTATTCATCAGTGTGAACACAAGAGATGGGGCCCTCTTTATCAGGTGTCTCATCGTAATCTTTGCATGGATGCCACGTGGACAGCCTTTGTCGCCGTCCCCACGTGGATTGTGACAGAATACCGCGTTTGTCACTAATGAATTTGCGACGGCCCACAGAGCTAACCGAATATAGTTCATTGAAAAGTTAAAATTACAAGCACGCAATTGGTTCCAAAAAGATTCAAATCTCTTCATAAGATATCCAGAGAATTCAACGCATCGCCAAAAAAACATTAAACAAAAAAAGGTTTTGCTTGACGAAAGACTTTCAAACTTGTACAAGTTTAACCCGTGGGCAGTGGTTCAATTTATAACATACGTTGAATTTGTGCTAAAAATTTTTGAGTTTAACACTAATTAAACACACTCACTGCAAGGGATAAAGAACTTTAATTGTCTTACTATGCTCAAACAAAATTAGTGGCAGATATACCGATAATAATACTTGTGATTCGTACCAAACTCGTATAAATTTATAGCGACAATGACACTAGAGTCATTTAAATCAAGAAATCGAAAATTCAGAGCTAGTACAAAGAAACTCAGTCTCATAGACTTTTCGTAACGTTTGGTAATTTTTAATAAAAAAAATAAGCATCATATATTATATCCTCAACCCAATAAGAATGTCTCAAAGAGAGGAGACCTTAAAAAAACAAATTGAAGCTTACACGCCGTTCAAATGTCAAATAACAAGGATCAAATGGTTGACAAAACCCAAAATCCAGATTCCAGTGGAAATTTAATATATATTTGTAACGGACACGAGAGATTAGAAAATGGAGCTTTGACTTATACATAGTTTGGTTATTAATGCTGCTGCCGTCAAATGAATATGGAAATGCCGGTGATTACAAAATTCACAGCGTCAGCTTTTTGTTTTTTCTTTTTCGATAAATTTCATATTTTCATTGTTATATTCTTATACTCATTACTAGGGACGGACCCGATGGTAATCATAGAGTCTTGTGACCCCAGTATCGACGAGATCTCATATATATAATTTCATTATAATAATTTTTAAATTTTTGAATTTAGATAAATAAATAATTAAATTTTTAATTTGATCATCGTTCTTCCGTCTGCTATTAAAATCAGTGTCCAACTTCCGTGATGTTATCCAACAATACCCTTAAGTAAAAATAATAATGGATCCGTCACTACTCGTTACAATCTTGTTTATTCAATTTATCTTGTGATTTAGATTCGCTTCCCAGTAAAAGTAAGAAAAACTTATTTAATCATTTAGTTCAAAAAAAAAAAGAAAAACTTATTTAATCAGTTTAAATCTATTCCAAACTAAAAAGTTATGGTCATGGAAATAGAGGGAAAAATGAAAAAAAAAAAGATCAGAGAAAGTAAGTTTAAAAAGTTATTTCCTAGTAACTTTTATTTCAAAATTTAAAAAATAAAGTCGATAACAATTATTTTTTTATATCTGTGATCTTTAAAATCTACTTTTTAAAAAGGTCTAAATTTAAAAAAAAATGAAGAAAACTTATTTCGTAAAAAATAATAAATTAATCAAATATTAAATTTAATTATTAGCATATTCCAAATAATTGTATTTATCAAGAATCTAAATCTTTTAAAAAGTTTTAATAAAAAATATTAAGGGTTCGTTCATTGACAACAAAATATAACATATTTTGTAGAGTATATAATATATAATATTTTATTAACAAACGTGTCATTTTTTTATTTTTTGAGTATTCATTCATCACTAATTATTACAAAATATTTTATGATCTATGATATATATTGTAGTATCAAACGAGCTCTAAATCTTATATATTCAAAATGATCCTGTATTGTCATGAACTAACATTATTTAAGTGAAGGAGAAATTAATCACCTGAGCTAACTAGATCACATGCATTGCGATTGGGATATAATTTTTAATCTAAAATAAATAATAGTAAGAACTGATCGTTCACAAGACACAAATAGAAATATTCAACACATATCCTAAATTAACATATTAATTAAAGTGAGAAACAAAGTAATTAATAACTTAAGCAAGGTCTTTTTTTAATATTACAACAACACACAAAATTTATGTTAAAAAATAAAAGAAAATCCAATAAAAAAATAAAGACTAGAAAACTTGAAGTACAAGTTTTGTATGACTGGTCGCTCGCAAAGAATAAAGCCCCCACCACATCAGGAGGCTTCTCGTAGGCCTGACGACACGTCAACGCAATCCCAATATGTGAACAAATGTGTATGCACTCATTATTTCTTTTTTTTTTTTCATTTTCTTTTCGCCCAAGGTAAATAAAAAGACAATTCTTTCTTTCTTTTTTTTCTGAGACAAAAGAGTTTCCGCGTAGACAGATAAAGACTAGAAAGGACTGTATCAAAGAAAGAAAGAATTGAGAGAGAATTAAATCACCACTTTAATTCTTTATCTATTATTTTTTTTTCCAAATCTGAACGAATATTAATTAATAAAACTAAAAACCCTTCTCAAATTTTTTTTGAACTAATGTCTTGAAGATCAATTCACTCTTTCTTTTCTTTTCACACACGGAAAAGCTCATAAAAACCCTTCTTTATCATCTTCGAATAACTTCTTTTTGGTATTCAATTACTTATATTATAGCTTCTGGTTATGGAGGGATCACATCATCAACAACAACAGCACCACCGTCACCACCATATTCAGCAACAACAACCTCCTCACCATATCAGCGTTAACGTGGATACGACCGACAGGTTTCCGCAATGGAGTATTCAAGAAACCAAGGAGTTCTTGATGATCCGAGCCGAACTGGACCGAACTTTCATGGAGACGAAAAGGAACAAGCTTCTTTGGGAAGTTATAAGTAATAAAATGAAAGAGAAGGGTTTCAATCGTAGCGCCGAGCAGTGCAAGTGCAAGTGGAAGAACCTCGTTGCCCGATACAAGGTTAGTCTTTTGTAAGAACTACGATCTATCTAATCTCTCCTTTTTTTCTTTTCCTTTTTTTAATCAAATATTTTTTATTCAATATATGATGGATGTGTTTTCTTTTGGATTAATCAGATGTTAAAGAAATATCTAGATAGTGGACAATTCAATATTTGATGTGGGTGTTTGTTGTTATTTCATGTCAAATAGGTCTGTTCAGTCTAATCTACCTTCCACTGATTAACCTCGAATAGATAAACAAGGATAAAATAGTTGATCCAGGTTTGAATCTTGTAGAGAATATTCATGTTTTAAATACAAGTTAAGAGTGTTAATAAAAAGAATGTGATTGATCTATTTAACTGATTTTTGTGAATTTGTTATGTAAATGATCGAAACCCTTTTGCATAAAGTGATAGATTTGTTAATGCTCGTATGTATTTAGGGATGTGAAACGATGGAGCCGGAATCAATGAGGAAACAATTCCCATTTTACAACGAGTTACAAGCTATTTTCGCAGCAAGGATGCAAAGAATGTTGTGGGCGGAAGCAGAAGGCCGAGGAGGAGGAGGGAGCAGCGGTTCAAAGAAGAAGGCAGTGCAGCTATATTCAGATGAAGAGGAAGAGAATGAAGAAAGTGAAGGAGAGAGAGGTAGCGGTAGGAAGAAGAGCAAAAAGATCAAAAGCAGCAACATGGCAAGTAGCAGTAATAATAGCGGGAATTTGAGGGAGATATTGGAGGAATTCATGAAGCAACAAATGCAAATGGAGATGCAATGGAGGGAAGCGTTCGAGGCGAGAGAGAATGAGAGGAGGTTGAAGGAAATGGAGTGGAGGCA
>CAODLS011635961.1:0-12450 GCA_948243855.1 Flueggea neowawraea
CTCCACGAGCAGAAGTGTTTGCATGTACTGTTGGTAACAAACCCAGTAAGGCGAAATACTACTTAGATGACACGACCGAAATTGTTAGATTGATGCAAGGTTTGGCCTCTGTTTCGGAACAAACGGTTGCAGTGTAGGGTAGTCGGTGTAATCACAGTTTCTTTTCGCTTCCCGCTTTAATTCGCGTGTAAATTGTTGTACTCTTAGAGAGAGACTGAAAACCGGAAACTCTTTGTGGTGATTGTTCTTCATCTGGTGAAGCTGTAAAAATTACTTTTTTCTGCCGTGAATGAACCTGTTCTGGTTGAATTTGATTGAGCTTTCCATTTTGTGCTCTTCTAAAGCTGCCAATTGAGCAAGGTTTTTTTTTTTTCTCAAAGCCTATTTGAGCACAAATTAAACATGCCTATGCGTGATATTTTGTATTGGTTGAGCACAATTTTCAGTCTGTTGTTAGCGGAGTTGGTTAAGCAGATCTGTTGGTTGGTTTATTGGTCCAATTTGTTTTGAATAAAAGTTAAAGAGTAACAGGAATTTTAACTAAAATAACATTATCTTAACGATTTTTTTATGTTCTTGCTCTTTAAATATTATTAAATAGAAAAAGAAAATGTCAACAAATACAATCTCGACGGCTACAGAATAATCTATAGGCTAAATAAGAAAGCCAAAATGCCCCTTCTTACAGATGTCATCATAAAGTAGAGCCCACCAATATTTCTGTGTGGCTTCTCTGCCAAAGTTGGCTAACTTGTCTGCCTGTTGATTGTCCCCCCTGAAAATATGAGTAGTGACAACATGCATGGAACGCATCAAATGAAGACACCTTCCCATGGAACCACCGCAGAGCGCGACTGAGTTAACCACATAAATAGAATCGCTCTCTATCCAAAGCTTATGCCATTCCTTATCCCAAGTTGTAATGATAGAAAAAATCACTACTTTAAGTTCTGCAGAAAAAGGAAATGCGGTTCCTGTTGGAACTGCAAAGCAGCCAAGGCCATACCCGCTCATATTCCTAAATACTCCTCCTGCTCCGGACCATCTTGAAACAGTTGAGCAAGAACCATCTGTATTAATCTTTACTCATTCTACAGCCGAATGCTACCATTGAATAGAAATTATTTGAGGAGCCTTTCTAGATATACATGTAATATGAAAACTTTTCAAAATTTACAACTCAGAAGTAGAATTGAATATGTATCCAACTTTGAAACTATTGCAATCTGCTAAGCCGTGGCAGATTTCCCTCAAGACAAGGTGTGTATATTTGGCACCTTATTGTAAAGAATTGCAGTATTTCTGGTGCGTCAAAGAAGCCAAATAACAAATACAAGAGAGCTGTGCACCATAGAGCAAAGATTTGTGGACTGAGGGGAACTCGAATTGCTATCAGCCAGAAACTTTCCAAAGAGTCAGCAGATAGTTGCTAGTTAATGGCTAAATAGTGAAAATGGTTGGTTAGATAATGTTTGGGTGGGCACGACTGAATTGATTGGGCTGCTCACACATAAAAATTGATGTTCATATGATAAATGCTCACACATAAAATTGACTGGGTTAGATAATATTCGAGGTAATCCAGTCATGCCCACCCAAATATTATCTAACCAACCATTTTCACTATTTAGCCGTTAACTAGCAACAACTATAAACTAGCTTATCATATGAACATCAATTCGAATACCCATGTACATCCGAATGGTTCATATTTTTTTTGATAAGCTGGTTTATAGTTGCTAGTTAACGGCTAAATAGTGAAAATGGTTGGTTAGATAATATTTGGGTGGGCATGACTGGATTGACTGGGAGCACACATAAAAATTGATGTTCATATGATAAATGTGGTTCGGAGATTCAGGTCTTATATCTAAACCAAATCTCTTGACCGAGATTGGTTGTGCATGAGTATAAAGTGATGTCAACTTTTAGTGCATGTCTCTACACATGCATCAAGTATATATCAACACGTGATATGTAGGGTTGCAAATGAGCTGAGCCACTGTTCGATAAAAGCTCGTTCATGACTCGACTCGTTAATAAAAAGCCGAGCTTGAACACCCACAAGCTCGGCTTGAAAAGCTCATGAATACGGCTCGTTTGTGTGTTCAAGAGCAGACTCGTGAACGAGCCTGTTTTAATAAGCTCGTGAACATGCTCATTTAATAAGCTCGTGAACAGACTTGCGAGCAGACTCGTTTAATAAGCTCGTGAATAGGCCCACTGTCACGACCCAAAATGGGGACCATGACCGGTGTACTAGGCGAACCGCCTATGGAAGTCTGGTCCAACTCGCACAAGCATCGGAGAACAGAAACTACCTAGATTCATATTGTTAGTCGGCTTATTTACCATATTAAAACAGTTTAACAAAGATAAGTTTTCCGAAAACAGTATTCCCGAATATTATTAAAAAATATATAATAATATCAAATTGCTAAATAAATAACTTAAGTAAAAAACATTAAACATTATTTAAAAGATACACGTCCATAACCCACTACCCAGTGTGGAGCGACTAACATAACAGAACTTGGCCCGAACAATAGGGCACTCACTGAGCGCGAAAGAACTAAACGACCGCTATCAAGACTCCTGAAAAGTGAAGTAGAACAAAGACAAAAAAAATAAAAGGGGCAAGATTTTCTAGTGAGTAGATAACACAATAGAGCGACACAGGCTTCTCAAAAGAGGTTTGAAAATATTTTCGAAAACTACCACATGCACATATATTTCCAATTAATATCATATATATATACACTCGTATATAGGGATAACTTAGTTCAAAATCCACTTTGCAATCCTTTTTGCATACAGAGCAGACAACATACAACTGTCGAAATTGATTAGATGAAGAAATTAAATAACACGTTTAATTTTTCTCAAATCCCAAAATAGCTAAAGTGTTTTCCTTTCAAATACTTTTTCGAAATTCACGTTTACTTTCGAAGATATTCCAAAGAACAGTACTCAAATATTTTCAAAGATAAATACTCAATTTATTTCAAAGATAATTTCCAAATTATTTTCAGACTTGAATACTGTAGTATTTTTAGAATAAATTCCAAAAGATTTTCAGAGAGTAGTTTCAAAACAATTTTCAGATGGGGACCAAAGATCATATTCATCGAGTTAACCGAACTCGGTAATAGCCACTTAAGGCGGATATTAGCCATTTAAGGCACCATGATATAGTCACTAAGACAAGTATATGCCACTTAAGGTACAAGTATAGCCACACTGGAAAATGATACAACTTCGATGTATCAAGGCTACGCTATCTCGTAGCTGGGTGTCCCAAAACAAAATGTTTTTACCAAAACATTTCAATATATATTCAAAACATTCAAATAAGTAGCATATTGAACGAACACATCATTGCTTTCAGAAATGATTATAAACTTTCAGACAAAATATTTAGTATTCAGTAACAATAATTATTTCAAATAAAATATTCGCTTTGAAATATATTTTCAAAAGCCAAAACTTTCATTTCTGAAATCACAATAAATATTGAACTTAATATTTATTTCAGAGACCAAAAACAATTTTAGAGTAAACTGAGTTTCCACAACAGATGTTTTCACGTATATCAGATTTTAGGAATTCTAATCCTTTAATTATTCCAATTTCATGCCAAGCTCAATACAATAAAAATATATACGGAATTTAATGGACACAACCTACGTGTCTAAAGTGCTACCATACTCACCTGGACGCCGAGCAATAATCCAGAGCACGGTCTACTAATGAATGATTGGTCTCCTCAGAAACAACGCAAAGCTGGAACAGACAATATATACACAGATTAGACATGATACCGTGGCTGACAAAAATGCGTGCAAATGCATATGCAAACTCAAACACTCTAACAAACCACGAAAATCCATTTCGGCCCAAAGTATAATATAATAATCCAATTATTTCACCTCGATATAAAATTACAAATCAGTCCCCAAACTTTTCAAAATTACCATTTAGTCCCCAATACATTGAAAAATTATGACTTAGTCCCCAAGCTTTTCAAATTTTTCAAATTAGTCCTCTAAGCAATTTAAAATTATAACTTAACTCTCAATTTCTAGAAATTACAAATTAATCTTTAAGTTTTTCAAAATTACAAATCTGTCACTATGCACAATATCAAATTCAGTTCCTGAATGCCAAATATTAGGTTCAGTCCTCAAAATACTCAGAATCTGACAAACTTTATTTTTAGTCATTTGCGTTACAAAAACACACCAAATGGTCCATAATCCCGAACCAAGCATAACACAATGTTTTCAACCAAACCATTCAACTCAAAATCACCTAAGGATTCCAAATCTAACATCGGTTCATCCAAAAACTGAGTCAAACATTTAAAACCAATTCGGACTGAAATACCATTCCATCAAAAACCTTCCAATCTTCCATTTCTAACTTAGATTCATGTTCTTCCATCTCTCCCCATCAAAACCCAACAAAAACCAATCCAAAACCATCAAAAATCTCCTCAAAAATCGAACCCTAACTCTGGTCGAACCCAAAAAAAATGCACGAAAAATGACCAAATAAAAGAGGAAAGAGAGAGAGATTACCTTGGTTAGCTAGAAAGACCGAAGAGGAAGAGAGGGAGACAGAAGAGATAGGCCGAAATGAGAGAGAGAGAGTTGAGAGAGAGAAGGAGAGTTTCGGTTTTGAAAGAGGAAGAAAATGCGCAGGAGAGAAAGAAAAATAAGGTTGGGGTTGTTGGGTTTGAATCAAAACAGTGTTGTTTTTGCTTGCTCAAAATGGCGTCATTTTGTGTACTGAAAAATCGGCTCCTACAGACGCGGACGACAGATCGTCTGGTGACTCAAAAATGACATGTCGTTTCCGTTTTGGCCCAGGTGCACACACGCGAATGACAGGCGTGCATCGCAGACGATAGCAACTCAAATGACGCGTCATTTTGCTTATCAACCGAACGACATATCGTTTAAAGCACATAGACGACATCACACACACAGCGAACGACACTCCGTTTGAAACAAAACGCTGAACGAACAGTAGTTCAACCTCCCATTTTCTTTTCTTCCAATTTTCTTTCTTTTTCCAATTCCAATCAATTTTTACTCAATTTAACTCCCCAATACACTTCAAAAATTCTATTAACACCAACAAAAATTTTAACACTCCAAAATATCATTAATTAATTTAATGATATTTCAAACTAAAAGTAATCCATCAAAAATAATTAATTTGTATCTCCTATTATAATTCTATTATATTGTACATGCAATATGTAACAAACAAATATATATATTAACAAAGACAAGTACAAACCTAAAAAAAGTCATTCAAAGTCATTAAAACTCTTAAGTTAGAGTGAAAGATAATTGCGTAGTTTTTTATTTATACAAACCTAAAAAATATCATTCAAAATATGTAAAAGTCATTATTTATAAAAATTTATGACTTTTTGAACATAAGTATACTTTTATAGACTCTTTAAAAGTCCTAATTGAATACTCTTTAACTTTTATAGATTTTTTTTAAGTTTGTAAAAGTCATAATCTAATATACCCAAACTTTTAAAAAGTCTTTAAAAGTCATAATCCAATACCCCATAACTTTTTAAGTTTATAAAAGTTATTAAAAATTATTAAAGTCATAATCAAATACACCATCCTAATATTATTGTTGCCTCTGAAAAGCAACAATGTCGAAATAAGTAAAGTTGTCAAATATCGTTCTAATCTTGCAAAACATAACAAAGTCAGAGATTAGAAGCTCTTTGTTTGAGAGCACTCCAATGTTTAGGGTAGTAACTAGACAGAATTCTAATATAATATCATTTGAGAATTAGTAAAACATATCTTTCAATGAGAGTAGAGCTCTTTTATAGATAGTCCGAAGGAAATGAATCAGAACATTTAATGATATCTTTGTCTTATCTAAGATGTTATATTAATAATGTTTCTTAATCCCTTAGAGTGTTTCTCATGGCCTTACCCTGATTTGTTTGTTGTCTATTATGTTTATTATTTCTTAAGAAAGACAATCTTGACGTTGGATCCTTTTCCTAGACTTTGGATGGTCGTACTGAGTATTAGGCATTCTCACATCTTAAGGGTTTTCTAAGCTTTGGTTCCATGTTACATCGACTCTAATAAGAAAGTAACATTATATAATTTTTTCAGAAACTACCGACATGATAATATATTGAAATGAAATTTAAATTTGCATTAAGTTTTATACTGAGTTATTATTAAGTTTGTTTACAAGTCTAACAAGCCGAATTTTCAATTGTTTATCAAGTTAAACTTCTAACTCAAAGTTTTTGACTAAATCACTCAGTATCTAAATATTTTAGCATCTGATTAATCTATATTCAAGTCAAACATAAATTTTATGAGCAGCAAAGCTCTCTCTACTAAGTTTTAAAGCTTTTTTATACTTAAAACTTGAATTCGAGACCTCTAATTAAGAGAGATAAGCCCTACCATTTTACCACATTTGTTTGTGGTAAATTCAAAATTTAAACTCTTACCAGGACTGTTTTTATATTTTCAAGAATTTTTGTCTGCAAATCAGCCAGATAAAAAATCAATTGATACAAGGCGAGGTCTTGGTTTGGAAATTTTTAAACCCCATTGTTCTGGGAAATAACTTGGTAGGTGGAGAGAGCTAGCAGCCATGAAAACAAAAGGATTTCAGAGTCCATTTCCTTTCACCTAATGGGCTTCCATTTGATAATTTGATGGATCAAACCATTAGTGCCTTTCTTTATTCTTTTTATTTACAACAAATTCAGTGGCGCTATTTGTCATTTCAAACTTTTTGTAGTTCAAAACTTACGATATTTTTGGCTTAGTTTTAATGTAATTTTTATGTGTTTAAAAGAAATGCCGTCCCCTTAAATAATGGTATAAAGCCAACCACTTTAGCCTAGTTTTTTTTTGTATATATATGATTATGAGATTAGATTTTGAACAATCCTGATATTTGTTCTAACGTAATTTTTAAAAGCCGCTAGTTAGTTCTTAAAGTTATTGCAAAAATATCCTTTAATTGACCCTAAAATTTTTATTTGACCTTAGGCAGTTAAATTTTTTAACTCATCTCCACAACATTTCCAAAACGAAGAGGCTATTTTGCTATTGTAGAGCACAAAAACTTTGGTAAAAGAAAAGAATAATTAAATTGTTAATAAAATAATTGTGAAATAGAATTATCTGATTAATAAGATAATACTTGATAATATCTAATTTATTAATGAGATTAATTACACATTTATCTTATTGATAATTAGAATTATCTTTGTGATAATATTTATCACTTCCTTTAAAGTGAAGAATGCACAACCACCACCGTACGTCTAAATTCATCCTCTACAAACTCTATAAATAAGGGTCACCCGTCTTATTTATACACACATCAATAGAAGAAAAAAGAAAAGAAGAAAAGAGAGAAGAGGAGATCAAGCTTAGAAGCTCTCAATTTCTTCATCTCGTCAAATCTTCCTATGAGCAAGCTGCAAAGAAGACTTCGTGTAGAGGTGGTCACGGTCCACGAACCAATAGTTCCAGTTCATGAACTACCGGTTCTGATTCAACTAGTGGTTGAACTTGAACAGGACCGTGGCTCTATGGTTTGGGACAGTTTCGGTCCAGTTTCGGTTTGGTCAACGATTTGGTCCTTTTCGGTCAGCCGTTTCAGTTCTGGTTTGGTCTGGTTCAAATCGATTTTTTTCATTTTTTTAAAAAATTGTTAAAATCGTTGGTTTAAAAGGTTGAACATTTGGTTTTGGTAAAAATTGTTGGTTTAAGAGGGTTAAAACTACTGGTTTAAGAGGATAATCGTTGGTTTTGAAAGGTTAAACCACTTATTTTTGGTTAAAACCATTGGTTCTAATGATTAAAGTTCAACGGTTTGGGAACCCCTGAGCCGGAACTAGCCCGTGAACAGTCGGTTTTTACTGTGTAGTTCACGATTCTGATTTTCAACGGGTTTGATCGGTCCGATTCTGGTTTTGGTTCTCTGGTTTCAGTTCGGTTTGGCCATGTCTAACTTCGTGTTTTCAACATTTGATTCAAGATCTTTAAGTGGTGTTTGAAGATTGAAGAACCACTAAGATTGACGGTAGTGAAGCTCTACAGAAGAGAAGAATGAAGCCTTCAAGAACTAACCGAGATTAAGCCATCGTGCACTTACTGTTCTTCCACATCGAAGACCAAGAGAATTCGTCGAGATCAAACCATTGTGCCCCGTCGTTCTTCCATCCAACCATACCGAAGATCGAGAGCAAGTTGCTAAGGCCCTTGTTCCTCCACCAACATAATTAAGAAGCTCAGTTCAGATCAAACCAAGCCCTGAAGAACTTCAACCCGATTCGAGAGCAAGCCGTGAAAGCTCTCAAATCACATATTCATCAAAGATAGAATCAGAGGAAGATTTCGCGGAATAAGAAACCAACACATTGAGACTGAAGCCCATATCCAACTAATATTCTTCTCCATTTTCTTGTCTTAGATTTTCAAAACAGGAAATTTGTGCGAACAACTATGTAAAAAACACAAAAATGAAAAACTAAAAATTTTAAAATTAAGGGATATATACTTATAGAATAGACCAAACCTCATGAATGAAATAATTAATTACCCTAAGATTCTTTTTATTCGATTTATGACCATATGTGTCCTGCTGTAATTAATTATTGCCTAAATTCTTTCTTATGATCAGGACAAGTGGATCTTCATTTCTACCATCCTATATTTGATTTTGCATATTTGAAAATCTTTCGCCGCTCATATTATTATAATGAGTTTGTTGCCGTTTTGATAAATGCTAAATATGTGTTTTTCCCCTAAAGCATGAGTTGTAAGCCTATGGACCCTTTTCACGAGCTAAAATTGTTGGGCTATAAGCCCAAACTAATAACCATTTTATGGAAATTACACTCTAGTCACCCCCTTAGAACATATTGCACTAAATTAAGCGTGTCCGAAGTTATCTCACATTAAACAAACTATTTTCAATTGAAGACACTTTTGGATTAGAATTGCTATATTAGACAACTGATTTATAGGAGAGAGAAATCACACCTATAATCTCGTCTATCTGCCAACATCGCCTCTCAACACTCTCACTCTCTTTCCAACCCCAACTGCCAACGCAAAGTCCTCATCTTTCTCCTCTCTCCTCCTTCCCTCTTTTGTCTCCTCTCTACTCTCTCCTTGTTCTCTCTAGTCCTCTTCTCTTTCCTTCTCTCTTCTCCTTCCACTCGTAACACTGGCCCAACAAACAGAAAGCTCTCACACTCCCACACCCAACTCTCACCCAGCAAATCACATTCGACGAGCTTTGATTCGGGTCAATATGGTGCCACAACATAAATGTATATTGGCATTTTGTTTTTTTCGTTTGGTGATATTGATTGTATTTTTTAGTGTCCATTGATTATATTGAAATATTATTCGATGGACATTTATGTTGTAACATTAATTTTTATAATCCCTTTTTGATGAATTAGCGATCTTTTATAAATGGTGGTATATTTATATGCTATTGAAGGGATCATATATATAGTCATATCCCTTTTGCAATACTGTTATAATAGTACGCATAATAAATGGATTTTCTTGTTTATTAAAAGCAAACAATAATACAAACAGTATTCTTGAGATAATATATTGAACAACGAAATGTTCGTAATATTTGACATATATACAAGTATTATGAGGCTAAAAAATGAGAAATCATACCTCTCAAATAAATAAAAAAATTCAAAAAATATAATATATATTCCTATAATAAAGCAATATACTAGCAATATCACTACTAGGAATATCCTACTTTTATGGAGCAGTTACGTTCTTTTTAATGTGGGTATTTAATTAGTTAAGGGTTTTCTTTCTTTTCGCCATTATTTAAGGAGATTTTATTTCTGTTATTTTATCTCTACAATTAATGGTGATTCACAGTTAGATGAATATGCATTTGTGTGTAAATAATATTCTTCTTTTCTCTATTTTCCATCTTTTTTCTTTTAGTTCATTATTTCCAATTAGATCTCATTTCAAGAACACAACGCTAATTAGACCCTTTTTACACTTCTCACTGAAAACTAAAGATTCAACCCTTTTGTAGAACGGAAAATGGCTTTAATATTATTAGTTATGAAGAATTTTATTTGATTTTTCCTTCTTTTCGATTTATCTTTTTCGTTCTAATTCCTTTTTTATAATGTCAAAAACTGTCATTTTTGTTTTTGCAATTACTAATTATTTTTCCACGGATAATTACTGATTTTTTATACAAATTTTTGCATTGAGATTTTTTAGTTCGAAATTGACTCTTAATATAATTTATGCAACATAAGATATATCAACGTTCTTCATGCATAAAATGACAAGATAATCGATTTTATGTTTTATTTGTAGTTCTTCCTTTGTTTAAAAGCCACGACAACCTGTAGAAATCCAAACTTCTGACCAAAATTGAATATAACATAATCAAACAACCTCAATTTCTCAGCCAAAATAATATTGGGGTTTGTTTGATAGATTGAAAAAAACATATTTCCTATTGTAAGTTTTTTAGGAAAATTATATCTTAATTTCTCAAAAAAATTTGTTATCCTCAATTTACCAAATCTGTAATAAATCTACTTCAAACAAACACAAGAAATGACATTACAATAACAAAATTTAACCATGTTAATCTTACTTGCTTTTAAAAAAAATTCAGATTACTTTGACTCTTCCAACCATACACAGTTTAATTGAAGATCCAATTAAACTAAAAAAGTTCAAAATAATAATAAAAAAAAAAACCTATACACAATTACACAACTTCTATACTTGAAGCTCCTTACCATTTCCTTGAACAGCACTGCCATTTCCATGACTTCGATTGCAGTTTTCATTCATTTCTTCTCTCGGATATCCATCGTTTTCTGCACAAACTCCTTTTCCGATTCCGAATTTTCGCAACAGATCGAAACTCCAGTCCCAAAGATGCAACACAATGTATGCACCAATTCCTCCTATTAGCCCATATGCTATAGAATATGTCAGAGGCATTAGAATCATTGTGACAAATGCAGGGATGGCTTGCCTCATATCATCCCATTGAATCTCCACCACAGATCTCATCATTAAAACTCCGACCAGGATCAATGGCGGCCCCACCGCCCACGCCGGAATTGATGCCAGCAATGGTGTGAAGAAAAATGCTAAGAAAAAATACCCTGCCACAGTCAATGACGTTAGGCCGGTCCGTCCGCCCTCTCGAATCCCTGTCGATGATTCGACGAACGTGGTGACTGGAGATGTCCCGAGCAGGGATCCGATCACAATTGAAGCAGCATCGGACATGAATGCGAAATACTGACCCTCAAAATCTCCATTAACATCGGTGAACCCGGCGAATTTAGCCATGGAATACAAGGTACCAGTGGCGTCAAGTATGTCTACATATAGAAATGTGACCAAAGCTTCCCAAAAACTCCCATTACTCATGCCACTAAAACTGAAAACTCCTGCTGTCTTCTCAATCACATGAACATCGACAACTTTTTTGAAGTACTGGTATGACAAATTGCCCATTTCGCTGTCAGGAAACGCGGTGACAGGAGTGTTACGGAACCAGGAAATTACGGTAACAAAAACTATACCATAAATCATAGCCCCTTTAATGTTCTTCGCTAGGCAATAAGCAATTATGACAAAACCAACAATGCCAAGCCAAAATGTCGGACTCTGCATTTTACCATTTAAGCACAAAATGTCCCCTGAAACAGTTGCATTTGCCACCAAATTAATCCCTCCGTCCGCCGAAGTTCCAACCGGAGCTAGCGCAGCCCGGGAATTTCTCGGACAAGCTCCAAGAGTCACCAATGTTGATGGACTGTACCCAATTAGGCCTATTCCCTGATTGTTTTGTAACCCGATGAAAGCAAGAAACAATCCGATTCCTGCAGTGCAGCTAATTCTGACGGGGGCAGGCACGAGTTTGGCGAGCCTCGCGCGCAATCCAACAACAGAAATCACAAGAAAGATCAAACCTTCAATGAAAACAGCTGTTAAAGCGCTCCGAAAAGAAACATTTCCTGAACCGTGAAACCCCACAACCGTGTAAGCAAAATACGCGTTAATACCCATTCCAGGAGCCAGAGCAAGTGGAAGATTCGCGAACACTCCCATTATCAAACACCCTATCAAAGAAGACGCCACAGTTGCTACAATCAGGTCCTTCCGGGTTCTCTCGAGACATTCCACGTAGCCGGGATTGACAGGCGGGACTTTGCAAGAATCATCAGGTTGCTTGACCTCGTACATTGGAGCTTTACATTCCTGTATAGACACCGTCTGGTCGGAACAGAGCGGTACGCAATCCAAAACACTGCAGGTCCCGCCGGAGTCTGTCAGAATGCTGGCGTTGACTGCCAGGATGTAAGCCATGGTGAGGAAAGTGGCAGTGCCG
>CAODLS011636312.1:0-11471 GCA_948243855.1 Flueggea neowawraea
ATTCAGCAAGACAATACACTTTTCTCATGTAAACATAAACATATACATCAGTATAAGTCACATGTATACAACCCAGTTTCAAAACTTTATAAACACAAGTCAAAAATACTTAGCTAACTATACATATGCAAATGATGAGAAGGAGGGAGTCTAAAGCACCAATTGGCCGACTTGTGACTCATGCTGCTATCAACAAACTCCAGGTTCAAAATAAGCAAAAGGACCTATCAGCAGTGGTAACCTGGAAAAATATTTGCACTTTATATGAGTCGCAATTCAATGAGCATAAACCATTATAAATCAAACTCAAGCAAACCCAAGCATATAATAGATAATTAATTAACTAAGTCATATACACATATGCATATGCCTCTGTATTCTATTTTATATGTTGTGACCAAACAAGCAATGTATCGCTTCGGGATTCCTGTATGCCCCTGTGTAATTGTCCGGCCGGCACCGTATGAAATTTGACTCGAAGGTCTCTAGTGTGAATATGAACCAAAGGTCTCCAGTGTGAAATATGACCCGAAGGTCCCACTGTGTATATTTTACGAATACAAAAGCATGATGGTCACAACGCCTTTATTAAGTCCAATATGAATGAATTCAACATGTGAACATTTGATAATCAATATCCATGTAGAAGTATTACATTTCATATAAACAATTGACATTCTCAACACATCCATATAGCAAACCGTATGAAGATTCTCAACTTATAGCATGTATCACGTAAATTCAACAACTCACCAATTTATCCAAGTAATCATATCAAGAACATGTATATGAACACAAATAATATAACACATATTTGAAACTAATCTCCAGTTTATACTCACCTTTTTAAGACAGATAGTATCTGTTACCCTGCTCGGGCTCCCTTTCAACGTTTCTTGATCCTATGATATATACTCAAGTTATGTTCATTCTAACTTATAAATATATGCAATGCATATGATGTTATGTTAGTAGTATATTATGAATTCATTTTATCATTTTAAATGAAATTAAATTGATCTAATTTGTCTAAAGAAACATCATACTTAGCGTAACTAAATTTCTGTTTCATACCGTTATGGGCAGCCTATTTATTATCCATGTTTGAACGTCCAAACAGAACTATTTTACCCTGACATTTAACAAAAACATACTAGACATATAATATTGTATGTATACCAAATATTAGTCCTTAATTCATTATAAAACGGTCTGCCCAATTTTTCAAAGTTACAGCTTTATAACAGAATCATTTTAGGTGGGCAGGATATAGTATATTGAACTTAAATATTGTTATTCAAGTCCAATTATAACAAAAAATTGTAGAAATGTTTTAGAAACATATATAAACAAATTTCATGTTTTTTCCATCAAGAAATTACGTCTTTATGGCTGTCAAAATAAGAGATCAAAACCAGACAGGGTTACTGAAAAACAAGGCACTCTCCGAACATCATTCCATCCAACTACCCGAACTCATACCATACATTTCCAATAAACACAATATTATACGTAATCGTAGAATACATAATTTTTAACAACTTTCATGTTTTAAGTCTTGTTAAAATCCGTCTCTAAGTACCAAAACAAAACAGTGCATTTTTGGACAGAAATCAAAATCCTAAACAGACCCATCAACCAAATCATGCAAATCTTTGTCTAAATCATGTTTTACTGCAATTATTTACAAATAAAACCCTAATCACATTATAATATGATTAATATACAGAGAGAAAGAAATCAATTAGCTTACTTTGGTAATTAGAAGCAAAGGATGCAAGAACTACTGATTTAGTCTTATTTTCGGCGATTTCTAGTGTTCCCATCAAATTCCTCTCATCACTTCAGTTCTTTCTCTCTTCTTCCCTCTATTCCACACTTATTTCTCTTATTTCTACTCTTTAGGATGGATGTGCACAAAATGGTTCAGGTTTATATGCATTTGATTTGTTTTTATCATGTTTTAATCTAAGAACAAGGTGTCATGTAGTGATAAGATGATTGGAAGGTCCAATAGGAAGATTTTACTCTTATTTTCAATTTGATCCTTATTCTATGACTTTTATCTAACTACTAAATGCAAAATATTGGTTTTTATCTAAAAATAAAAACTACAGAATCGCTAAACGATACTTTTGCCATCGTTTTGCGTTAACTTTACTCTTAGTACTTATCTTTCCCACCAATCTACTGTTTAGCATTTCTATAAAATTTCTAAGGAATTTTAATCTATTTTCAACAAATATAAATAAATGACATCTTGTTAGACTCTTTTTCTTGTCATCTAAATGTTTTAAGCAATGTCCGATGATGTTGATGTAATGCATATGAATGCATGTGTTCATATGAATATGCTTTATCTCATGTATGCTGTAGAATATGTATTGTGACTCGAGGTTGTGACATTTCTAGCTTTGGAATGTTTCATGTTAAAATATTCTTCTGCATTTTGAGGATGATTACCACCTCTCCACTCACAAAGGTGGTATCGTTGCCTTCTATATGGAGCAAGAAAATCATCACTATTTGCATATCCTGCATCAACTAAATAAAAATACCCTTGCAGGAAAAAAAACAAAGTTAACATTACGTTTTCCATATTATCTTAATTACGAATTTAATGATAAACTCTTTTACCTTGAGGAACCTTTAATCTGTCTGGCATAGAAATAGCATCACGAAGGACTCGACCGTCATGTGCAGAACCCGGTAAAACATATATAAATTCCATATTAGGATTGCAAACACCAAGCACATTCATTGCAAGGTGGCCTTTCCTTGTTCGATATCTTTCCCTATTCTCAGAATTCACCGTAATACTAACATAAGTACCATCTAGTGCTCCTAAGCATTTCTACAAAGACGAAAATATACAAAACAACAAAATCATATTTATAATTTGAATAGAAGTTACATATTAGTTTTACTTTTTGATTTGTTAAGACTTCTGCAAATTTACTTTGAAACACTTCCATCTATTATCTTCACAATCATCTGGTATTAGTACAGGCTTTTTAAGTAGCTCGCCATATAACTTTAAAACTGCTCTCAAGCAAAGGTTAAATTGTCTACTCACAGTCTCTCCACTTCTAATAAAATAGTTGTTGACTGTTCTATTTTTTGTGTGGTGAGATGATGTATACAAAAACGTGGTGACTACTTCCTCTAGTGTCATATTTCAAGTTCTTTTTAAGCCTCCAATATCTCTAACCATCTCACATAATATATTAAAAGTGTGCCTGTTCATGCGCAGTTCATTTTTACAGATCACATTACTTTCTTTAACCAGCCCATATAGATATGTTAATTTAAGTTGTTTCTTTTCAGTATCCCTTTGACCTAAAAGCCTTTTGTTAAAAATAGCTATACTCATGAAGTACCAAATCACATGCATAACAACAATCATTTCCATGATAACTAATACCAAAAGAATCTTTTGCAAACATCTCCTTCTTCTTAAGGACAAATCAAAGCAAACCATTCTGTAAAATCATATAACAAATAATAGGCTAAATACAAAGAAGATTTGAACTTTTTGATTAATCAAAACAAATCACAGGTTTTATGCTGAATGAAATAGTTCTCAAACAAGGTATATATGCCTGCAGGTAATGTATTTAAACTAAAATCAAAATCAAGACAAAAAGAAAGCTTTGACATAACTACATTCCAAGTAACATCTCTAACCACCAATATACATATTGCAACTTTAAACAAGACTGTGATAGCTGCATAAATATGCTATAGTGTTCCCCATTGTGCAAAAATCCACTAATTCCGCTACTGTGAGCAATAATAATACCAACTGTGTAATATCTTTTTTAAAGAAATGCCAAATTCTTAATTCTTATGTATTAATATCGATAAAATGCACACTTAACTACTAAAGCTAGTCTCAAATGTATTGTTCAATTAAGCGTATAACTAATTCACATTAAAGGATGGAGAACGTATAAAACATATTTACCTTCTGATAGTGAAGGGGAGCTCCAATTTTCATGTATGGTGTGCTTAAAACCTGACATGTATGAATATAAAAATAGGAGACATTAAAACTTGGTAAAACTATCATAGTGTTAATTATTTAATTTAATCCTTCCATCATAAATTATTTTGATATTATGTAAACGAATCAATCATCTTGAAAATCTTAAATTATCAGGTGATATTATTCATAACAATTTGATTTCTATTATAACTTTGACATTGTTTAGATGTTATACTCATCGAAATGTGCAAACAGAAATGTGATAGTATGAAGGTCGCTCCCACCTATTTGCTAGGATACTAGAAAATTGTACTACATTTGATCATTAATTATAATAATAATTAATGGAACTCACAATGACTTGTTCATGGAGGAATTTGATTTATTCAATTGCTTCAGATAGCGCTAATGATGTATTCGTCTGACAATTAAAAAAAGAACGAATTGAAATTGGTATGGATTGTTGAGAAGGGTAGCGGAAGAGAAGATGGCAAAGGGAATGGTGAAAGAGAGGATGTTAATGGTGAAAAAGAAATATTGATGGCAGGAGAGATGCATTAAAAAACGATTGGTAATGACAGGAGGAGATGAGAGAGATGTGAAAAAAAAAGAGGTAAAGTAATGGGTATCTGATTAACAGGGGTCACCCTGTTAATCAATTTACAGAGTTAAAAGAGAATCTGATTCTTAAAGGGAATGAGAATCAGAATGAGATTTGTCTCGACCAAACATTGGGAATTGGAATCGAAATCCGATTCTCATTCTCATTCCGATTCCCACCTCGAATTTGTTGAACCAAACTCCCCCTAAATTTAAGCTAAAATTAAAACAAATCACCCAAATTTAAATATAAAATATAGCTTGAGTAAACTTCGAGTTGGAGCTCAAACTCAATCTCAAAACTTTTTTGACAAGCTAAGTTTGAAGATTCTAAAACTCAGTTGGACATTAACATAGCGTTTAGTATAAATGAACTCTGAAATTTCATTGAATTTATTTGTAAATCCAAATTTTGATATTTGGTTTATTTTTTCAAAAATACTTAAATGAAGGAATTGGAAATGAAAGAATTGATTGGAAGTAAAATTGTTTATCTGTAAATCTAAGCCAAATAATGAAAAATTCTAGATTTTTATGAACAAATTTTTCATTTTTCTATTTCTATTTTCTAGTTTTTAGAAAAATAATGAAAAATTTTCTTAACTAAACAGCTACTGAATTTCTCTCCTATTATTTGGTTGTTTCAATAAAATTATGAAAGAAATGCAATTTCTCTTCTAACAGAAAAACCATGTTTCCTATAATGATATCATTTTAACTTTCTATTTTTAAAAGACAAAATTATCATTTTGTTTCAAATTCCCTCCACTTCTCCTCTATTCTCTCCAATTTGGAGAGAAATCTATCAATGCAAAGAGAAAATTGATTTCTCTCCTTTTTAATTATTTATTCTCATTTTCTCTATTATTTTAGTAACTAAACAACAGAATTGAATGAAAATCAAATTTCATTTCTTTTCTTTTCCATCCAATTCTCTCAAACCAAACAGACGCTTAAATTCCGGGCAAATTAGGTAGAATTGATGTTTGGATTTAGCCCCAAGTCCTGGTTTGCGATGCTTTTGAACCAACATCGAGTTTCCATTGGGCTGCCACACTTCAACTTGGAATAATTACGCAATTTTATACGTGGCAAAGCTATGTTTGCTCTTTACTTTTTTCTCTTTTTGTGCTTTTAACCATTTCTTTTGTATTTTAAGACAAAATTGGCGGTACAGTGTTCTCTTGTCTCATCTCTCAACCGTCCTCACTGCCACCACCCACGCTGTGCAAACCCATCTCTCCGTCGCCACCGCTTAGAGTAAATCCTCTCCTCGCCGTCGTTGTCATTCTGTAATACTCCAAAGTCTTTGATCTCCTTTTTTCGATTTCTTATATCTTTAACTTTTTGTTTTCGATTTTCTTCTTCTCCGTCTTGTTTTTCCGAATCTCTCTGCCTATTCTATCTTGTTTTTTTTTTCTTTTATGATTTCTCCTTTTTCTCTCTGCTATTGTTCGCGAACCCCGGTGATCCCGGCGGCAAGAGGTTGAGCTTCCGTGTCTCTCTGAAAGAGGCAGCCATGAAAGATGGGACTGCTATTCTAACAACGTTGAATGAAGCATGGGCTGCACCGAACTTGGGGCGTTGAGGATGAGTTGGTATTTGGTAATATGGTTAAGTGGATGATGTGTAGCTGGCTTCGGTGAGGATTCAATGAGGATGGTGATTTGGTGGAGGATAGGCTATTTGGTGGAGTCTCACCATTTTTGTTCATTCTTTGTTGCTAAATTAATATGCCACTTTTATTGATGTAATAGCATTAGTCCAACAAAGCAAATTGAATCAAATTTTTTGGATTAATCTTTAATGAGCCAGTTAATTATTTAATTACTTGTTATAATGCCAAAGACCAATCTAGCAAATGTGCAGGAGAAAAAAAAACTTACTCATGAAATCGGCCAGAACAAACAAGTGGTTAGCTGGTATTCCATTCGTTTTTAACAAGTATTCAAGTGATATTCATTTCGTTTTCAACTAGTCCTAACACATATTTTGTCATCCTAATTTGGACGATTCTTACTTATAAAATTTTTTTTGATGATTTTTTCTCGGAGCATTCTTAAAACTTAATGAATGTCCTATTTGCCTCTCCAATAATATTTGAAAAATAATTGAATACTTTTCGAAAACTTATTGAATACCAATAAAATATTTATTGAATACTTTTTAAATACCAACTAAATACTTTTTATTTTAAATCAATTGAATATTTTTTGAAACATTATTGAATAATTTTTACAACTTATTATAAACCTATCAAATACTTTTTAACTACATGTCGAATACCCATTGAATACTGTTGAAAATTAATTGAATACTTTTCGACGATTTATTGAATACCATTTCAAAACTAATTGAATCTTTATTCAAAAATATTTAAAATTAATTGAATAATTTTTGAAAATTTATTGAATACCAATTTAATACTATTTGAAAACTAGCTAAATATCAATTGAATAATTTGGCATTGGCTTTTTCTACACATAAATTTGCATTTTTAGTTTCCAATTCGTTTTCAATATTCTATTTCATATTTATAAAATATCACTTGTGGTATTTAATTGCTATAATAACATTCAACAAGTACTCAAAATGTTTAATCCTTCTATTCCATAAAGATAGACTATGTTTCTTTTTTAGTTTGTTCTAAATTATAACCTTGTTTCCTTTTTAGACTAACTCCAACCAAGACCAAAAATAGAGTTGAATGCAAAACTTGTGGAAAAATTGCCTCTCTAACCTGGCTTCAATTTTATGCCTTTATTTTTTCAATTTGCTATAGTAGCGCAGCATTGTAGCAACAAAAAAAAATTATTTTTTTTTATTTTAATATTATTCTTCTTTTGTCAAATCAAATAATTAATTTTATTAAACAAATAACTAAGAAAGAATTAAGTTTGTATTTAGAATAATAGTAGAAAATGTGATTTAGAAAGAATATTAAGAGAATATTCTTTTTTTTAGAGTTATAAATAGAGTTTTGGGTTGGAGATGTTTTTACTGTAGATTTTGTATTTTTGTAAAAAGTTGTTGTAAAATATAGTTTTAAGTTGGAGATGGTCTCAATACTAATAATTAATGTTAATTATACAATATTATCTTTATTTAAATGTATAATAAATTGTATTATTAGTCACTCATTGAATTGCTATAAGGATACTTTTAAAAATCTCTACTAAAATTAATAATTCTAACTAATTTTTTTAATTTTTATGAAAAAAATATTATATCTTATCTTTATAGAACTAAATGAGTATTTTTTTATTGTGGTGTGTTCGTGTCATTCTCATGCGTATGCACTGTAGAAGCGCGTGTGTGTGGCACGCACACGTAATTTACCAGTGCAAATGTGGGCCAGTGTTGCCTAAAGTTTTCATTTTTAGTTGCTAGTATGTCAATTGGTATTAAGGTATCAACTGCTATTTAACTGATTTTTTTTAATTCGCCATTTCTACAATTTACATTTTTAATTGTCAATGAGTGTGCAAAATACAAAAATGGTGTAGTCCGTGCGCAAATAAAAAAATAAGGGTATTATATATACTATTTTTAAAACTTTTTTGGGAAACCATGTAATTGCCCCATTCAGCTTCATGCACCGTTTCAAAGCCCATGCTTTTTTATATTGTTTTTTGGAAATTACATGATGTAAGGAAAACAAAAAGAAAATATTTTTAAAAAAATACAGCTTCAATTTTTTGACAGTAAAATGAAAGAAAATATTTTTTAAATATGTTTTCATACATTTATTTTATTTTTTGTTTTATAATACTATTTTAAAAAAAAATTATATCTAGTTTGATTTTGGTTTACAACATATTTAAAAAAAATAAAATTAGCATTGTATTTTACAAAATCTGTTTTTAACTTGAGGGCTCTTTTTTTGTGAAAATTAACTTAACAATTAATTTTTTACTTGGACATTATTGTAAAATTTTGAAGTATATATATTTTCTATTTGGTTGAAAAAACCATTGTTGAGAAATTGACTAATAAGGTCAATAGTACTTCATCACATAAGCAAGGATGATAAACTATTAGTTCAAAGAAACAAAAAAAATATAATTTTTTTTAAACTTTCATAAAAGTAGTAAAAATATGATAATTTGTAAAACATAAGCAAGTATGCTAAGTTATTAGTGTCAATGGACCTTGAATAAACTCATGTTTTATATGTAGGATTTATTCCATATCAGAATGATATTTATCATAATTTGTAGATAATTTGTAATACATTTTTGCACCAAAAAATAAAGATAATTTGTAATACATGTAATATTCGATATAGAGTTAATTATTGACACTAGAAAATGATTAAGCGATTTTCAACATCTTCTCGGATGTAAACATGTAAAATGCGACACTCATGGAAAACTCTGCTATAAAATACAAAACACGAAGATGAGATGCTTTTTCTTTCTTTTCTAATTCTATGCGTATTTGTTACATCGATGAATTATTATTGTAATTTGTAAGTATATGGACAGTTGAAAAACTTGCCAAGAAAAAAACTGTTTATTCCTTAATTAAATAATGTCTTTTTTTGGACAATGAAGATAACGTGCGAGAACGTTTCCTCAGATGACGCCAAATATGAATAGATTCACGATTGCACGTTTTACACAAACACAACACAAAACAATATTTCACCCTAATTTACAATATATCTATACACAATTCAAAACGATTACGTTCAAAGAGAAGGATCGTTTGTCTTGTTTCACCTCCTTGGTACTGGTTAATGACTTTTTTTTTTTAAAGTAATGCCACGTCATTTCAAATGTATTTATATGTAACTTCAGCCCAATAAGAAATCAAAAGTTTATTTTTTAGTAGGAACTCGTAAAATATGGAATGAGTATAATAAAAAATCGAAAGTTTAATTCTATGTAGAAAATAAAAAATGTGGGGAGAAGTTTGCTTAAAAATGTGGTAGAATTATGTGACTAAACTCTTCTACCATGTGATGAATTCTCATTAGACTTGTAAAATTTGAACCGGAACCGGTAAATCGAACCGAAACCAAAACTGGTCAAAATAAAAACCGAATCGGAACCGGCAGACCAAAACCGAATGGTTGCGATTTAAGTTTTGGTTTCACCCTTTTAGAAACCATCGAACCAGCGGTTCACTGGACCGTTGGAACCGGCGATTCCAACTGTCATTTTCCATTTTTTTGTTTTTTCAACTCTATAAATACCTCCACCCCATTCTTACCAATTTTACACCATTTCTTCTCGCTCAATCTCAATCTCTTCTACACTCCCACTCTCTCAAAAATTCATTCTGCCATAAATTGCTCTTATTAATTATTTATATATTTTATTTTTGCAATTACGTTTTCTATATTTCTCAAAGTTATTTTTGCAATTACATTTTTTCAAATTCCTTCTACTTCTTTAATATAGTTTAATTTAGTTATTTTGTTATATTATTACATTTAATTAGTGTTTGCATATTTATTTTGGAGTAATAGAAAATTTTGGTGAAAATAGAAATTTTGAAAATGTTGAAGTTGAAAATATTGGAACTCAAGAAAGGCAAACTCAAACTCAACTAATTCTCATTCAAGAAGATGAGGGGGGAACGTGAAAAAGAGTTCATAATTTCGATATTTTTAAAATTCATTTTAAGAAAATTCCTAGTGGTGATAAAAAATTTAAAATTTTTTGTAATTATTGTTCGCATGAGTACTCTTTTAAACATGGAAGGGGCTATGGAATATTTCAAAAATATATAATAATCAAGCATCCAGAAAAAATGGGAATGACGAGAGGACAAACGCAACTAACCGGATTTGCTTCTTCTTCCTCTCAAAATCAACCACCAATTCCTCTCATAAGTTGCCAAACAACAATCATAAAACTCATTCTTCAATTTCTTTAATCAAAACCCATTCCTCTCCAATTTATCACTCCTTGTAATTTCTGACATTTTGAATGAAAATGGTAATTTTAATTGATCTTTAGGTTTGAAACAAATTGAGGAGAGAGAGAAAGGAAAACTGCCTAATCGGACAAAACTGCCAAACAATAGTCATCAAAATCTCCTCACCGTTGTTGGCGTTGGAAGGATAATCTCTCTGCTCGAATTCTTAATTCTAGGTAGACATGTAAAATTGAAATCGAAACCGAACTGGTCAAAACTGAAACCGAATCGAAACTAACCAACCAAAACCGGAGGGTTACAATTTAGGTTCTAATTCCACCACTATACAAATCGCCGAATCGTCGGATCAAATAGCAATAGGACCGTTGGAACCGGCGGTTCCAACGATCATTTTCCTTCTTTTTATTTTTTTATTTTTTGAATTCTATAAATACCCCCATCCCATTCCTGTCAATTTTACACCATTTTTTCTCTCTCAATCTCAATCTCTTCTGCACTCTCATTTTCTCAAAATTTTATTTTGCTCTAAATTGCTCTTATTAATTATTTATATATTTTATTATTGCAATTACGTTTTCTATATTTCTCAAAGTTATTTTTTACAATTACATTTTTCAAATTCCTTCTACTTTTTTACTATAGTTTAATTTAGTTATTTTATTACATTTAATTCATATTTGCATATGTATTTTGGAGTAATGGAAAATTTTGGTGAAAATATAAATTTTGAAAGTGTTGAAGTTGAAAATGTTCGAACTTAAGAAAGTCAAACTCAATCAATTCCTACCCAAGGAGATGAGGGGAGAGTGGGAGGAAGAATTTCTAGTTCCAATATTTTTAAAATTCATTTTAAGAAAATTCTTAGTGGTGATAAAAAATTTAAAGTTTTTTGTAATTATTGTCTACAGGAGTATTCATTCAAACATGGAGGGCATATGAAACATTTCAAAAACATATAATAAATAAGCATCCGAAAAAAGTGAGAATGGCGAAA
>CAODLS011636386.1:0-12005 GCA_948243855.1 Flueggea neowawraea
ATCAGAACCACTATTCACGGATAATTCATCCAATTAAATATGCACAGAAATAAGAAACAGGATGAAAAATGCCTCATACTATATATATCAAATATAAAGGGGTAAACAATGTGCTTGGGGCTAGGGCTTACACTAACAACATATTCATATGTGTTTGTTGTCTGGTATGTGTACATATGGATCGATGTGGTGGTCGCCGACCTCATGGTAGACCTAGGCGCATGCCCATGGAGCCTGTAACCCATTTTGTAGCCGACCATCACGATTATCACAGTGCACCGGATGTTGTAGTACCTCAGTCGATACCTCAGCAGCATCAGCCACAGCCTCAATTGGTACTTCTACAGTAGCTGCTCACCGCTCTGCTTGAAATGCTTGAGCGTATGGCTCGAGTTCTTGACCGTATGGAGAGGACTCTCCCTGGATAGGCAGCTGGGATTCCACCAGTCCCTCCACCTGCAACGGAACCAGTTCTGCCAATAGTTTCACCACCAGCGGAACCACCCGTTCGTCAGCCTCAACCTAAGATAGTTGCAGAGGCTGCTCTAGTAGTCGCACCTATAACGCCACATGTCAAAGGTGATACCTTGCTGGAAAGGTTCTTGAAGCTCACTCTGCCTCAATTTTTAGGCAAGATGGGTGAGGATCCCCATGATTTCCTTAATAGGGAGGAGCATTGCTTCTGACAATATCGACAGGGTCAGATTCACTGGGTTTATATTAGATGGTCGGGTAGCTCAGTGGTGGTTGAGTGATGAGACCAAGGGATTTGTTAGCTGGGCTGAGTTTAAGAATGATCTCATCGTATCTATCCTTCCTCGGAGTATCGAGGATAGGAAGGCAGATGAGTTCAACGACTATCGTCAGAGAGAGGGTATATCAATGTAGACTATGATGAGAGGTTTAAGGAGTTGAGTAAGTATGCACCTCATCAGTGTCAGGGGGAGGAGGCTTTGGCTAAGAAGTTTCTAGACAGTCTGTGACCCACAATCAGCAGGGTAGTAGCAACTATTGGGTTGAGTACCATTGGGCAAATAGCCAAGGCAGCCCGAGGCATGGAGTACATGGATGAGAGACATCCTAAGGGTTTCAAGAAAAATAAGACAGAAGGTGATTCAGGAGGCCAGTAGGACCGAAACTAGGGGACTCGTTGGGATCAGAGACGTGGACACTCCACTAGGAGTCAAAGTGCTCAGAGCTATAGTGTAGCACAGCCAGCGAAACACTTTGAGGGTCATAGCACTAGCCAGAGCTCAGGGGGTGTTGGCAGGAGTTTGTTACCTCAGTGCGAGACTTGTGGGATGTGGCACCGTGGTTTGTGTAACAAGACACTGGGAACCTTTTACTGCTGTAGCCAACTGGGCCACAAGATAGCTGATTGTCCCCGCATATTTAGCGCAAAGTCTCAGGCTAGTCAGGCCAGTGGCAGTTGTTCAGGTACAACTAATGCAGGTGATGACGGAGGCACAACAAGATCTAAGGGTCGTGGCCATAATACTCAGGGTGCGCAAAGTCTCAGGCTAGTCAGGCCGGACAGAGTAGTGCGGCAGGAGCGGACCAAGCACAGGTGTATCATCTGAGTCGTCAGGAGGCTCAGACCTCTAATGCTATTGTTACTGGTATGTTTTCTATATCTGATACCTATGCTTATGTATTATTCGCTACTGGCGCATCACATTCGTTCATTACTCCACCTTTTGTTGAGCGTTTGGGTTTAGTGTTGCGTCAGTTGGACAATTTGCATGAGGTTTCATCGCCTTTAGGTAGCAAGTTGTTGACTGAATTTAGGGTTCAGGATTGTGTGATCTCGATCGATGGACATGAGTTAGTAGCCGATCTCATCTTACTAGATGTGGGCGAGTTTGATGTCATTCTGGGCATGGATTGGCTTTCTGATTGGCATGCTACATTGGACTACTTTGCTAGTAGGGTATGTTTTCGATGGCCTTGACGATCTGAATGCTATTACCAGGGTGAGCGAAACAGTGTGGTATGGAGTCACATGTCCGCTGTTAGAGCAGAAAAGATGATACACCGGGTTGCGAGGTATATTTAGCTTTTGTGCTCACTAAATCACAGAGTTTGGAGATGAGTCGGCAGATGTACTGGTGGTACGAGGATATTCTGACGTATTTCCAGAGAAGTTGTTTGGACTACCACCGGAGCAGGAGATTGAGTTTACCATAGAGGTACGGCCTGGTACCGATCCGATATCGATTCCACCGTATCGGATGGCGCCAGTAGAGTTAAAGGAATTAGAGACTTCGTTAAAGGAGTTGTTGGACAACAGGATCTGGAGGTCATGGCCAGAGTACTCAGGGTGGTGGTCAGGGTCAGGTCGGACATAGTAATGCAGCAAGAACGGGCAAGGCACGAGTGTATCATCTGACTCGTCAGGTGGCTCAGACCTCCAATGCTGCTGTTACTGGTACGCTATCTATTTTTGATATCCCTGGTTATGTATTATTTGATACTGGCACATCATATTCACTCATTACTCCACTTTTGTTGAGCATTTGGATTTAGTGTTGCATCAGTTGGACAAGTTGCATGAGGTTTCATCGACTATAGGTAGCAAGTTGTTGATTGATTTCGGGGTTCAGGATTGTGTGATCTTGATCTTACATGTATACAATTTGTATATATATTCTTGAATTATCATTTATGAATATATATTTTCATATATATTGTAGTAATCATTTTATATTCACATGTATGTCAAATGCTTTTCTGGGTAGTATATCTGTTATCTGAGGCTTATGCGAGATGGTCCGGGCCTCCGGTTCAGATCATCTTTTACGCATTTCATGGTCCAAAAACGGGTTGTGACACATATATGCTTTAAATATGTCTGGTTTACATATACAAATATGCTTATACTTTATTAATTTATATATATGTTTGGTATATCTGAATTCTAAGAATAATTATTTTAATTATTCAAACTCTAACTCAGGACACCTAGCTACGAGATAGCGTAGCCTTTGGTATACCAATGCTCAGTCAAGGCCCTAGTTACCAAGATAATATGGTGACCCATGTGTACCGCACAACACACAAGACTCTGTTTGTTTTCTAGTGGAATTAGTCCATACGTCTGCTTCTGATTCTGTCTGATTCTAATCCTATGTCTAGTAGTTAATAAAAAAACCTTACTATTAAATTTTTGGATAAATAATTGAACATGTATGATCTCTGTATTAGTGAGTCTGTATTGTTTATCATACCCCTATAATACATTTTTTTTGTGATCTAGTGGAGTATATCCTACTGGAGGTTATGGGCTACAATGCTCGCAGATATACTCTTATGATCAGTTTCTGTCTGTTCAGCTTTGAAACCCTTAGGGTGCCGGGTACTGTTTGGGGTCTCTAAGGCTGTCAGCTGTTGGCCCTTTTGAGTAGGGTACCGTTTGGGCTTTTAAGGTTGCTAATCTATTTGTGATCTCGTCTGGTATAGTTTTAGTAAATTACCGGTGTATGATCAGTAATAGTAGAATATGTTGTGAACTCTGTATATATAGTCAATAATTAATTGCATGTGATTTGTATTACAATAATTATATGAAATTGTGATATAATATCTATCTGATAGTTATTATGTTGTTTGCTCGTTCGTAAAATTTTTTGGGATATATTTTCTAAAATAATATTAATAAGCGTGCGCCATCTCCTATATATATCTGGTATTATTATTATTATTACTACTACTACTGTCTGTTGTTTGCTATATGTGCAAACTGATTTCAAAAAATGAATTTCTGAACTACTATCTATGTATACGAGTGAATACTATTATTATCTTATTATATACATGCATGTGGTATTTTTTGAAAATGTTTTCAAATCAGTTAATGTGATATCCTAGAGGCGATCTAGAGTGTCGTCCCTCATGGAGTTTTCTCACCCTCGCCCCCTTTAATATTTTTTAGGTTATCTCGACTTTTGCGCTTAGTGAGGATTTTTGCTCAGCACTGAGTGCCCTTTTTTCTGGGCTCTAGTATGTTAGTTCAGTAGATACTCCACACTGGATCTCTATGGGATATGATTGTATTTGACTATTTTGGTTAATAATATTTTCTTTATATGATGACTTATATTTATACTTTATTACTTAGAAATATTATTTTGAAATTTATTTTTATAATAAAATCTTTTAATTATTTCTATTAATTATGGGTTGAAGTAATAATTGGGTAGTTGTTTTGATTGTCTAAGGCTTGTCCGAGACAGGTCGAGCCTTCGGTTTGATTCATTTCGTACACTGTCATGGTATGTTTTCGGGTTATGATATAGGTGGTACCAGAGCGTTAGTTTTCTTAACTCTAGGTCAGTTTTGGAGCTTAGGTATTTTTGATCCAATCTGTCTGATTTGCCTCCTTGTCTTTTTAAGTATATTCTGGGTACTGTGGCAATTGTCAACATTCTGATATTTGCATCCATGCTTTGTTTGTCTGTTACCTTCATAAGTATGAAGTCATGTTGAAAGTTATCAGTTAGAGCTACCATTAGTCGTATAGTTGGCGAGGCAACAATTATTTTGTAGAGAATTCGAGCAATTTGCATAGTCATCTGTAGGCTAAGACATACCCTCTTCTGCAACAGCTTCGCGCTACTACTCAGACAAATGTTCTTGAGCACATCTTTCAAAGACTTGATCGAATTGCAAATATCTTTGAAATTTGGCGTGGGATCCTTCGAATAGTCTCATAAGAGAATTGAGAAAGAGTAAGTTAGTCTCAAGACTATCATTCGACTCGTCAGAAGGTTCATATTCAAGTGTAATAGTGACTAACACATTTTCTACCCCAGAACTTCTATGAATACATTATTTGGTTCCAATACACTTTGTACCTTTAAACCTCCTCGAATATCTTGTTTGATCTTGACGTCACACAAACACTTGTTGCCTTAGTTCCTATCAACCTGCATGATAGGTCAAATTTTGTAGAGAAATTTGTTGTGATTTTCCTTATCCTGCAATTGTTTGATTGTTTCAGTCATTCGAGAATTCGTCAATTTGTTTTCTAATAATAGATCATTTAGTTGATTCTAAGGTATAGAGTTAGCCTGAACCGCCTTTTGATGGTGAGAATTTATAGTTGTTTTATTGGTGATAGACATAAGAAGTTGACATTAAATTCTGGGTCTGATTTGCCAAGACTTTGGATTTGGGTCATCAAATGACTAAATCTTTGGGCTCCTTCTGTAGGCTATTTTCCTTAGTAATATATGTATCTATTTTGTTTCGTTTAGCAATGTTTGTACATGTTTTGCTTCTCTAAGCAATGTTTGTAACTGCTCTGTTATCCTTAGGAATGTCACATTGGCAATGTCTTTGTGCATGTCACAACCCATTTTCGGACCATGACCGGCGTGCAAGGCGGACCATCTGTAAGAGCCCTGTCCATCTCACACAAGCCTTGGAGATCAGACATTCTACCCAACTCATTAATTAAAGTCGTTATCAAAACATTTGTAAAATATAAAACATTTTATACTGATATTATAAGAAGATATATAATATCGAATAGTAAGTTATACAAAAACAATCATAATATCAGAGTATAAGAATAAATCCAAAAGGAAAAAATCAGACCTAGCAACCCAACAGCATTCCGGTGTAGAGCTATAATCAAAAACAAAAGGAGCCCGAACCAAGAGAGCACTCACTAGGTACAAAATGTCAGACGGTTGCCGAATGCCAAAATGAGAACCTGTGAAATGAGATAAAGAGGATGGACAAAAAATAGAATAAAAGGGGTAAAATCTCTAATGAGGAAACGATACTCCAGATCGGCACCAGGCCTCACAAAAGCTGTTTTGAATACCATTTCAAAATACCACATGAACTTATATAAATGTATCTACGTATACACGCTAATACTGAAAAATAGTTCAAAAACTCATTTTGAAAATATTCGCATCTAAAGCAAACAGTAGGCAGAAACGTACATAATATATATCATATATATTATAGCCAAGGTGGGTATGGGACATGAAACTGACTGATATGTAAATAATAGGGTGAACTCTGTCACCAAACTGATACTGAGTACGTGTGCCTGGCCGGACACATGGCTACCATAAACCATGGTAACCGGGCCTTGACTGCGTATTGTTATACCAAAGGTTATGTTTACTCTATGTAGCGCAAGTGCCCCATATAGAAATATATATATATATATATATAACTAGCACACATGCTGAGTAAAAATTATTTTACAAAGAATATTTTATATACCATATAAATATTATTTATCAAAAATGAAAATTGAATATTAATAATCACATAATCTAGATTATTAATTAGCCAAGCCATTATTATTCCATTTTTAGAGTAATGGAAAAAACAACAAAAACATATAATTTAGGAGACACAACCTATGTGTCTGAAACTGTCATTTCACTCACCTAGTATCTGAAGCTAATGATCCAGTCAAGTACCACTGATCTAGTCAAGCACCACTGTAGGTGGTTGATCCTGCTGATAAGCACAGGAAGCTGAAACAGATACAAACATAACAGATATCAAAATGAAATATTGGTACTGTGGCGATACCGAATGTATGATATGCAAATGCAGATGTAGACTCTCGTCCAATGGCGAAAAACCTTCTTCGGTCGAAGATCTAATACTGAAACCTTAAAAATTGAAATCTACATAAAATTATAGTTAGGTCCCTCAACCTTTGTAAAATTATGAGCTAGTTGCCAAGAATTGGAAAATTACTAATTAGTCCTCAAAGTCCTCAAAACTTACCCATAAGTCCTCCAAGAAGTCAAAATCTCCAAATTAGACCTCTAACTCTTAGAAATTGCAAAATATCAAAAATTACATCATTGGTCCCTCTGAACAATGGATAACTCGAGTAACAGAAAAGTCTTACTCGAGTTATCCAGACCCATGATAACTCGAGTTATAGGGAAACCTAACTTGAGTTATCTAGGTCAAGGCTAACTCGAGTTATCCATGTTCCTTCCTCGAGTAAATCACTTTTTCAGTATTTCTAAAACTCGACAAATCTTGATTTCACCAAAAAAAATCGCAATCAATCACCTACATTGACTCTAATCAACCTTCTGAACACAAATCTAAGATCCATTCCACCAAAACAACTCAAAATCAGCCAAAATTGACCCAAACCGAATTGATCTAACCCATTTATGATCATCCCTAATTCTGGTGATTTAAGACCAACTCTAGGTGTTTCTAAACTTCCAAAGGTATGATCTAGCAACCCCAAACATTCATTTCAATAGAGACATCATGAATCTAACTATAGAACATGCATTCAAAACCCTAACGTGCACATCTTGCAAAAGGATGAAGAATTGAAGAAATGCAAGAGTTTAGAAGCTTAATCTTACCTCAGAAATGACGTAGAAGCAAAGAGAAGCACTAAATACGGATTCTTGATGGGTAGGAGTGTTTGAGAATGAGAGAGTTAAGTGAGAACCAAATGAATCAGGTAGGGGGTATTTCTAGAATTTCTATCCGAACATGCTCTAACTCAAGTTACACATTCTATTACTAGAGTTATCCTTTCCCTAGATCGCTCTGGGTTCATGGCTTACTCAACTTATCCATAGGCTTACTTGAGTAATCTGACCCCCACATAACTCGAGTTACATCAACGCTAACTTGATTTATCCAACCCTTACATAACTAGAGTTATCCTATTTGCTAACTTGAGCTATCACTCATGGAACACCAAAAGCAACAAATTAACACCCCAAACTCAAGATCAAGTCAGAGATCCACCAAAACCTTATCAGAAGACTGAGATATATAGTGTAATTGCGTCTGATTTGCTCCGGTAACCCCAAGGATGTTCTCAATAACCCAACCTATTTATGCTCTGTAAGGGACATATGTTATAACAACTTAGAAGAATGTTGATGTTCAGACTTAGCTAGCTAGGAGGTTAAGTACCAGCCGACAAGCTCTGCTATATCCTTCTTTGTCTCTAACAATGAATAAGATTTTGAAAGACCCTAATAGATTTTGATGCATCCTACATGTACATAATATGTAGAATCGTGACTTTCAGTCACAACCTTAGTCCAAACTATAGGACTTCAAAACCATCAATATTGAACCTTGGTACATCAGTTAACTTGATTTTTTCAATCAGATTCTAGATCTCGGTATTTTTCCTTTTAAGCCTCTCAAATCCAATCTAGCAAAACAGCTCTCGCCTTAGTATGATCACATTATACCCTTGAATTATCACCTGTAAACCCACGCTGTTATCCACTAATCTTTGCCACTCTGACACCGTTGGTCATCTCCCAACTCTAAAATGAGATAAAATTTCCATCGACTTCTTACTCAAAACATCAGCAACCATGTTGTCCTTGCCATGCTACAATATGGTTCAATCATAATTCGTGTGTTGACCCATTATCCAACTTTTCAATGCTTGACATATGGAAAATGTCTGGGCACACATTTTCAAATGTGTGATTCCTCATATCCTTGAAATGAATATTTTGTACTGAGAAACGCGAGTAATTTTTGAACTAGAATTGAGCATCAACGTCTCAGATCATCGTCTTAGTTGTTGAATGTCAACTAGTGTTTCCACTTCAATTTGTCCTTATACAGCCTGGTATTCTGCGAATCTGGTCTATAAAGGATATGTCTTATACATTTCCATATTTGAATCTAATTGATTCCAACAGTGAGATTAAGTTTAATAACCAACTGAGGTTAAGTTCGACTTACTCTTTGAAGGGACACCAGTAAGAGTCTCGTAAAGGCATCATACTGATCAATTGCGGCATGAATAGCCACACCTAATTGATTCAACCCATGCGTAAGTCCGTACCTTGATCTGTCTCTGTGCATTCTGACATTTTGTTAAAGCACTCCTTAGGAAGTTTGTCTTAGGCCTATCCCATATCCGTTGAAGTTAGGTTTGGTTTTTCCCTTGATGCAATGCGGTACAAAAGTCCAGACACATCTGATTCCACCAATATAATTATGTACCTTATGTTTGTGTGCATACAATTCCAATATTATCCCTAGTTGTCTGCATAATTAGGTATGAACAATCGAGAATATTAGTAGGGTAATTGTTGGTCTCTCTGTGTTGGTTTGTTTGAACTATGAATTCTATTTTGATTCTGGAATTTAGTTTTGATACCTTCATTTGAATATTTGAGTATGATTAGACTAGTACCTTAGCATATCTCTATAATTGTTCTGACCTGAATCGTTTGGAAAGTCGAGGACAAATTTTTTTGAGGGGGGAAGTATGTAATATCTCGTCCGTTCTAATTGGATTCCTTTAGCTTTTCATTTCATCTGATTCAGTTCTTGAATGATTTCGATGATGATTAGGTGTCAGAGATGATGATATGATATTTGATGATGCTTAACGGATGTATTTTCGAGGGTTTAGGTGTTGTTGAGCCTCTAGCATGGTTTGAGGCAAGATTGGAAGCGTGGAACTTCAAATATATGGGCTAAAGAGGTCACAACATACATTGTGTTGACTGTGACGTATGTTATCTGGATACAAACCAAGACGTATGCTAACAAGACATAATGTATGTTATCTAGAGGCAAGGATGTTCAATGTATGTTGTTTTAGAATGACTTATGTTGTGTTTTTTTCTTCGAATTCGTGGCAACTGGGTGGATCACAACGTATGTTGAGGCTGTATAACATACGTTGTGGATGATGGTAACATACGTTGAACACTAAATAACTTACGTTGCTTTGTAGAATTGCTGAAATAGTGTGTTTTGATTTGTCCACCTTAAAGACTCCAAAACCCAACCCCTCTGTCATTTTTCTCACTCTCTTCACTTAAATCTCTCTCAAAATTTTCCGAATCTCTCTTCCATTGCTTCCATTCCACCTCTAGAGGTAAGATCACAATTCTTTTGCCATTCTTTCATCATTTTATGCATTTAATCTTGGAATTGCTTTTTAGGTCGAATTTGAATGGGTTTGAATTTTTGGATGATTCTGATGAAATGGATGCTTAGTGATGTTAGATTAAGTTAGATGAGACTTAGTTAAACATGATCCAAGCTTTGAATCAAAGGATTTGATGAGTTTTTGAATGGGCTAGTGTTTAGTTCGGGTTTGAGTAATGTTTGGCAATTCTGTTGTTGTTTTGAGGAAACTGATGCTAGATTCGTGTTCAGGAGGTCGATTAGAGTCAATGTAGGTGATTGAAAACTATTTTTATTCGTTGAATCGAGAGTTAGACTTTTTGGATAATTTTCTCCCGAAAGGACCAAATATGATATTTTGTATATTCTAGACCAGAACTGTAATTTTGAGAGCCTAGGGACAATGTAGCAATTTCTAAGAGTTTGAGGATTAATTTGAGAATTCTGACTACTTAGGAGACTGAATTATAGTTTTTGATAAGGTTGAGGAATAATTTATAATTTTTTGAGATCTTAGAGACTAAAGTATAATTTTACAAAAGTTGAAGGACCATTCTGTAATTTTATAAAATATTCGTTTTTCGAGACAATAGTGTCACGACCTATTTTCGGGTCATGACCGACGTACGAGACGGACCGTCTATGGAAGCCCAGTCCATCCCGCACAAGCCTTCCAAAGAATCAGAATTTGCTACCCATCATTTAATTTTCCAAAACATTTATTGAAAAAATATTTTATAATTTAAAACAGTTTATATATAACTCAATATATAAATATATACCAAATGTATAGAAATAATATGCTATAGTAAACCAAATACAGTAAATATATCAGAGTATACATACAACCCAACACCCCACAATAATCTGGTACGAAACTCTACAAAATAAAAGAAGTCTAAACAATAGGCATCACTAACCAAAATGTCTCCTCACGGGTGTCCGAGATGCGGAATGTATGCCGAAGCCAAAATCTATGGAACTAAAAGATAGAATCATCATCTACAACAGAAAATAAAATGGGGGTGAATTCCAGTGAGGACTAACACTCCAGAGCGCCTCATACGTGCCTCACAGAGTCTGTTTTCGCAAATACCACAAGTAATACTTGTAAGTATGTATATATATATATATATATATATATACACGCTATACCATAATATGTAGGGTTTCGATGTACATTATCAGAGGTTTAACACAGCGGAAGCAAACAATTTTTCATCGAAAACCAGCCAAGATACACTCACAAAAAATCAAAATCAAAACATAATAACAAGGAACAATAAGTGTGCCGAATTTATACCTTCTCCTTTGAGCTATATGTGCCGAGTTTTAAATACCAATAGAGCCCGTACTGAAACAAAGTTAAGGTACCTTTCCCCTCACCTTGATACCAATGAAAAGGACAACGAATCGCTGCTCCTCTCCATGTTCACACACACAAAAAAACTATATGTTAAAGGGAATGGGCTAGCAACAACAAAATCTGTCCAAAGAACACCTAGGGCATTCGGCTTTGGCTCTAAACAAAGAGAATGATGTCTCTTTGTTTAAGCTATAACCAAATGTTGTTATGGAGGCTTAGAAGGAAAGAAGAAAAGGTTTTTTCTTCTATTTTCCTTCCTCAAATTCGGCTGAACCTAGAAGAGAAGAGAAGAGAGTTGTATGTTGGAAGAAGAGTTTCGATTTCTCACTTAAGTTGGCTGCCGAAATTCTGCAATAATAAAACCGTAAAAGCCTCCTATATATTCAGTATTTTTATGCACTTAAAACACCACAATATCTGCTGGAATTAATCACAAAAAACAGGTCACTTATCATGCAAATATAGTATCCTAGTTTGACCAAACTAGCTTAGGTTTTAAGAGTCATTTTTCAACACAACCTCTTCCCTTCTTTTCTTCATTTAATTTCTGATAATTAAGTCCATGTCCAGGCCGAAATCCACATCCAATGTGGGCCTCATATGGTCCAAAATTATTTTATCCAATAAAATAAATGCTCCGGTAAAAAGACGATTTTACCCTTAACCTAGTTTTCGATCGTGTGCGATCCTATAGGTCTATTCAATGTTGGCAATGGGCCTTGGCCCA
>CAODLS011636818.1:0-14962 GCA_948243855.1 Flueggea neowawraea
CGAGGATGTCTTGGTTGAGTTTGGAGAACGGAAGCGAGTTGGAGTAAAGAGAGAAAACAACACTGCAATTTATAGTGGTTTGACCAACTATGCCTACATCCACTACCTAAGTCTCACTTAGGCTTTCACTATAACGGAGATTGATTCCAGCTCAATCCAAAAAAATCCTTACACCAAGATTGATTGTGGCTCATACCTCTAAAGCCAACAAGGTTGATTACGACTCACCCCTCTAAAGACAACAAGGTTGATTGCAGCTCATTCCTCTAAAGACAACAAGGTTGATTGCGGCTCACCCCTCTAAAGTCTACAAGGTTGATTACAGCTCACCCCTCTAAAGCCTACAAGGTTGATTACGGCTCATACCTCTAAGGCCATTACAATGTTGTTTTCTATAGGTTCACAACAAACCTCTCTCACTCACAAAGAATTTTACAAAATAGTTACATCAAATTGAAAGCTCTATACTAGAGTTTGGTTGTATGAAATTGATGCTCTTGAATCTTGATCTCTAGCTTGATTTGGTGTTTTAGAGTGAGGGGAATGATGAAAATGTTTTGGACTTGAAAACAAATGATCATTCATGTTTTTCTGCCCTTCCTTGATGTATTTATAGTCTCTCCAAGTGATATGACCGTTGGTGAAGATAAACTATCTGTTAGAGTACATTTTTGCTTGTTGCAGCTATATGTGTCACTCTCACGTACGTCAATTTATTCTCACGTACGTTACTTGAGAATCTTTGCAGCTCACATACGTTTGTTACTCATCTCACGTACGTTGATCATCTTTGAGAAAACTTTGCGTAAGTGAAATTATATCTGATGTACGTTAATTACACCACATGTACGTTAACATATCCTTACGTACGTGAAACGTGCTTCAGAGGGTTCCAATGACTTTTGCTTGTCTTCAGACCCTATCTCACGTACGTGACACATTTCTAACGTACGCGAAGCACTTGCAGTGACTTGTTTCGCAAGTCCGAGCTCTCCAACTTGTTTCTCTTTAAGTCAAACGTTTTATTTATCATCAAAACATAAAAAAAGGAACTTAATGTTGATCACCATTGATCTAACAACACCTAGACTGCGAACGAGACGAGCACTTCCGTCGGCAACACGATCGTGGTTTACTTGTGAGACCAACATCGGATTCCGCCTTGTTTTGTTGCTGAATGTTGTTGTCTTCCGCTGGAATCGAGGTTAATAAATCAAACTTGTTATTTATACCGTTTATTTGTTGAACTAGTATATGATTCCTTCAGTGTAATATTGTAATAATGTTAGATAGTTACGGTTTCGTGACAATTACTGTTAACAACTGCCTGTGTTTTTATATGTTTGGTGTGATAATCACAAGGAATCTTTTGTTTGTTCACCTCGTGTATAAGTAGGTCTATTCTGTCTCTTTTTGGTACTAATTTTTAGTGCCCACATCTATTAATCAGTAGCTGTGTCGTTTTTTGTTACAAAATGGATCCAAAGTTGGTTGACTCCAAGTAAACGCTTTCTTATCTTATTATTGCTTTCTCTTCATATATTTTGTTTTGTAATGAAGAATCTGTGTGAATGCATGGCAAACACGTTTTTTTTTATATGAGCAATGTATGTCTACCAATGTCACTTCGCGTCATACTTAAATTAGTTAGCGACTGGATAAAGCTTCATTTTCCACCTTTTTGATTAAAGAAAAAGAAAACAAAAGATAGAATTGAGGATGAATTGCGGCCTACGTCCGACCACATGAGAGTTGGCTAAAAAAATAGTTATTATTCTATATTAATATTTAGATTAATTAAAATAATTATTAATAATTAGTTTTTATATGATGATATCGGATTATTGAATGAAATGGATTAGCTATTCTCTTTTATATAGAATAGTATATATGTTTGGCTATTTGTGCTAAAAAATGGAGTGATAGGGGATGGTTTGTTTTTAGTGAAGCACACCAACAATGTTGATCAATGTCTCCAAATGGATCCAATGACTGACCAACCTCACGTGTTTTGAATATTTCACACCATCATCAAGTGCTTAGTTGCTTAATTAATTAATTTAATAACTACTTGTTGACATTATCTCGTTATATTATCTTAGGCATTAATCAAGATTGTATTTACGTTTGCATATTCAAACTTAACTGATCGTAGGAAAAAAAAATTAACCTAGCTAATAGTGGACATGCTAGTTAAGCATTTTTTATCGTAAGCATTTGCATATAAATTGGTTGAGGTTAACCACAAAAGGATTATGTAGCATGCCAAGAACTCTTCTTTCTTAACGAAATCTTGAGTTTAATTTTCCGGTATAAAAGTTTGGTTCAAAGAAAAATTAGGTTAACAATCTTGTTTGTAAATGCATCCATAGGACGTTGTAATTATATATTGGAATGAGCACCCAAATGCAAAAGAAGACGAGAATCATATGCCATTCTTCAGCTTCTCATGCCTAAAATGGCTAATCAAACAAGCACCAAAGGTATCAAAATCGATTGGAAAAGATATAATATATATGCCGCACGGACTGATCAAAGTTGGAATTGATGACTATTAAAGACAAATGATCAATTATAATTATTTGCATCAAAATTTTCATACCAGCAATTTGTTTCAGGCTTAAATCCTTATAACAGAGTCATATTGTAACATATAAAATGATATAGTTAATGACTAGTTTTTTTTTCACATTTAACTTCTATTAGAAATTGAATATTCGATTCTTCAAAGTTAATTACGGCTCTAAATATCCCTAAATTATAAACCTATGGGTTAGTTAATTAAACTTTAGGTATCCAGCAATTTGTTGGATGTGTTAAAATATGAACTTCTACGTGCCATAATTAATATGTGAGTGCGGTATGAGAGGTATGAAAAGTTATATAATTGACTGTACCTTTTTTTTGAAATAAAAAAGATAAATATTACTCAAAATTACCGCTAAAGCAACACGAATACAATGAAGGGGGAGTGAAATCCCAAACATAGTGATGTGAAAGCAGCAACGTGGGTTAAGGCCATCTCCAACTAGTTACTTCAAAATGCAATAAATTTATATTAAATTATAATAGATATAATAAAAGTCTCTTCAACTATTTTATTTTATTTTTAATATTAAATTGAATATTTTAAATATATTTTTTTATATATTTCTTTTTTTATTATAATTTAACAATTTATATTTATCAATTAAAAATATATTTTGATATTTTTAATAACATATAAATATTAAACATAAATATTTTATTAATACAATAATTAAAATAAAAAAATTTGGATAAAATATATTTTTTATTTATTAAAATTTATAATTACATACATACATGTTTTTTACTTATTAAAAATTTGAACATAAATATTTTGGTGATATTCTAAAAAGATAATGTTCTGAAAAAGTAAAAACAATCCAAAAGTTGTTTGCCCTATCAGTAATCCGAATGTTCGTACCTATATGAAGCTCGAAAGGTTGAAAATTTGCAAAAAAGAAGACAATTTTAACAACCTCCACCTTTTGCATCGAACTCTTTTGGTGACTATTTCAACAACTTTAGTGGATATGGAACTAATTTATCCAATTATTAAATTTTAATTTGGCCAAATTAATTTGTCATTTCATATGAGTTGTCTCATGTTTTAATTGCAAATTCAATTTTATATTGTAGAACTTTTTTATTGATGTTAAATTACGATGTTATGAATGTTTTTATGGTTTAAATTTGTAAAGTGTGTATTTCGTATATTTTTTAATTTTTTTTACATCTTATTATATTTTACTATAATTTTGAAAAATTAAATTAGTAATAAAATTTAATTAAAATTAGTAAATATATTGATTGATTAAATAGACAAATATAGAATAAAATAAAACTAAAAAAATCAAATGAAATGAAAAACAAGAAAGATGAAAACCAAAAAAAATAAAACAAAAAATGAATGGCGTAGCTATGTAGCTACGCCCACAAATGCAATAGAAAATGGAGTCCGATTGGACTCCATTTTTTTACTGCATTTCCTTCAATGCACGCCAAATTGGCGTGCGTTGGAGATGCCTTAAAGAGTGGGCAACCGAGTTCGCAACTTGCCTAACAAATATAACTCTAATTGTTTAGACCATAATTTAAGCAAATTGTGAAAGTGATAAAATCAACACTAAATAAGAAAATAATTGTGGCAAATTTGGAAATTGATTAGAGGGCTTGTCTTTTAAGAAAAAAAATCTACAAATATGACAGGAAATCAATGGGATATAGAACTTGGTCTTTAAAGAAATTTTACAGAAATTAAAAGTCAAATATGCCACCAAAGAAGATTGCCAACAAATCAAAGAATTAATTACATGATTATGGGAACATAGATTTAGACTAATTGACACCAAACTCTTGATGAGAACACTATAAAAGGAGCACATTCATGTTGGAAATGGGATCTCTCCTCAACACAACAACACCCCCTCTATAGGTGAACCAAACCTTTTAGAATTTGTTTTCTGTTTTTATTCTTCCATTAATTCTCTTTGTTTTCTACTACATTTTTTTTTCAAATTCTTGTATTCGATTTTTATTTCAATGAAAAATCACATCTTATCATTGTATTTTTGCTATTATTCTTAAAGAAGCAAAAAAATCCAAAGTAATGAATTCGTCCTTTGCTCATTCTCTATCATTTAATTAGAATCAAAATACTTGAGTATAATTTTTATTTTTTTAGTTTAGAAATACTTTAATTTTTTAGCATGTTCATAATTATCTTTCCGAATTTCTTATGAAAAATGGGGAATACTGACATTACAAAGAGTCGAAAGACGACGACCTCTTGTATTTAGTTAATGGATTAAATTGGGTAGGTCCAATCATTAATTATTGATAGAGATTTCATCTCGGTGAGTTGGAGACCTACAAGGAATTGCCTCTAATAGAAGAGGCCTAAAGTGACTTCTAGGATTTAATATGCTAATACTCAAGTTAGTAAATTTTTTTGAAATGAACAGTGAGATATGATTCGGCGTTACTCGTTAGTGTCCAGCTTTGACAATTACATATATGGCCTAATTAAGCCATAGGAATTGACTATATATTCATGTTATGATTGGCCATTTTTAACTAGAACCAAAATACCAAATGTATGTAAAAAATAAAATGTAGGCCTAATATATAATTTATATCCCAAACTTACATGTTTTCTTTTACAATCATTCTAAACTTTTTGAACATTTAACTTATTTTCTAAATTAGTTTAAACTGTTTTAATTACTCCCTAAACATACTTAAATTATTTCAAACAATTGACTAATTTTCTTCAATTCATCATGGGACTTTTTGCTACTTTTTTTTAGCCTTTTAAGTTTATGAATGATAATTAGAAAGTGAATGAAATGATCTAATATTGAAATACATTGAAAAAGCACTTAGTTGAGACAGTTTTAACAAGTTGTAAGAATAAATTGAACATTCAAAAAATTTAATATAACAAAAGAAAAAATATACAAATTTGGGGTATATTATGTATTAGTCCAAATTTGTTGTTCATCAATGTGCTCCAGCATCACCACATGGCTGATGCAATCAAACCAGTATTCACACAATTTTAATACTACGTCTCTATCAACTTCTTAATTTCTCAAATTATGCCTCTGGAATCACCCCCATATTGCTTCTTATATCATTTCTATAATTAAATGATCCATATTTAAACATCTATAATAACATATTTTCTTGATTTCAAGTTGACCTTTCTCGTAAAATAAAAAATATTATACTTACTCAAGATCATATATGTATGATTAAATCGAAGCAAGTCTATGAAAAATGGATCATAATTAAATTATAAAAGCAAGAATGTGATAATGCATGGGAACATAGATGTCGGCATGCATGTGGAGATGGTGCATCATGTCATTGTCACATTTAATGACGCATGGGCCTCTTTGTTATGGTTGTATAATTAAGGGCTCATTTAGTTCAATTTTTGAGAAGTTATTTTTTAAAAAATAATTTTTTGATAAATAACTTATAAATATATTTGGTTAGCATGTTAAATTGTTAAGAAATAAAATTTACTGTATTTTGTTCAAAACTATATTTTTTAGAAAGTTAGTTAAAAAAAGTTAATAATACTCTTATTTGTATTAAAATTAAATTAATAACATAAAAAATTAAAGAAAAAATATTTATTTTTAATACATAACATTTTTTCTTATAATAAATAAAACTATAGTTATTTTTTTCACACAATTCTATAATGAATACTATTTTTAAAATTTGACAAAATTATTTATTTAATTAAATGAAAATATTTCATATAAAAAAATATTTTGAAAATTCTAAAAATATAAAAATATTTCTTATAACTTATATTAAATTGAAATTTATTTATAAAATATTTATCAAAAAATTATTTATAAAATAATTTATCAAAATTTATTATGAAATAATTTATAAAATTTTAAAAATAAATAAATAAATATAAATAAATAGTATTTTGAGAATATATTCATAAAATGATTGGTTGGTTACTAAAGAAATTGGACTTCCTGACCCCCCCAAGGAAGTTATTTCCCGAGGTCAAAGGGAAGTTAAAACACTTGACTTTCCGATAAGTTCAACTATGTAATACCCTGCTCGTTCTAGTTAGGTCATCTGTTTACCTCGTTTAACTTCGGTTAAACTTTTTCGATTCTAATTTGATTCTTGATGTGGGGAGTATGCTTTGATGATTAAGGATGTCTATCGATGATGGTGATCTACAAGTTTGGATTGGAAGATTTGTTCTAGGAATATTGGAATTTAGGTCTCTAAGTTAGAGATATGTTGGAAGTTAAAATTTTGCATAAAGTGCATCTAGGGAGTCATCTACGTGCGTTGAAGGGCATCTGAGCACGCAGATCATCGAGTAGAAATGAACTGAAGCTGTTGAGATTCGTCTACGCGAATGAACCTTTGACTACGCAGGTAGAAGGTTTGTTGCGTGCGCAGAAGGTACTTCTACGCACGTAGATCGACATTTGAAATGGACCATGAATGTGCCTAAGCACGTCTATATGCATTGAAGAGCTCTGCGTACATTGATGATCACTTGGACATGAACCGTGGGCGGGTGAAGTGGTCTACATGCATTGCATGAGGTGGAACACACATTGATTTTGGATCTGAAAACCAGAGGCATTCAATCCACCATCTGCATGCATTGTGGAGTGTACAACCTACGTTGAAGAGGGAACTAAGTGCGTAGATGAGCTACTGCGCACGTAGATGTGTACTTTCTAGGAGGTTTTAAATGAAATGCAACGTTTCGGCTTTGTGGGTCTATAAATACCCCCTCATCCGACTCAATTCGGCTTTCACTCATTTTCTTCGCTTCGCTCACTCTCGAGTCCGTCTCTCAATGTCTTTTAGTGTCTCTCTTTGCTTTATTTTGCTTATTTGCGGTAAGATTAAGCTTCTAATAATTTCTTTTCTTCATTTCGTGCAAGATTTGCTCATTTAGGGTTTATGACCGAATTTGATGTTGAGTTTAGATTGGCTTGTTTCTATTGAAATGGGAGTTAGATTTTGTTAGATTAGGATTGTTGGAGGTCTAAAACATAAGGATCTAACTTCAATTTTGAAGGTTTTTGAGTTTGGACTGAATGGGTTTGTTGGAAGCTAGGGTTTCCTTGTTGGATGAGTTTTTTGGTTAGATTTGGAGTTGTTCTTGTTATATTTTGGTATATTGGAGTTATAAATGCATGTATTTGAGTTAAGTGTTGTGGTTTGATGATTTATTTCTTTGGGTCAAGGGAAATATGAATTTGTGGGTTGGAAACCTTGATGATTTTGAGGTTAATTATTAGAATGGATGTTGGATTTGTGTTTAAGAGGTTAATTATAGTCCATGTGAGTGATTGGTACAGTTGGGCATCAATTGGAATGAAATTTCAGTGTTTTCGGAATTCCTAAAAGATGAGGATTAGATTGCATCTGCATTGCATTCATACATTTGTACCACCGCAGTACTAGTGTCACATTCTGATCTGTTTGGTATGATCTGTTTGTTTCAGCTTCGTGTTCTAGTCGGCGAGATTAGCTAACTACCGGTGGTGTGTGATCGGACCATTCAACTTGGATATCCAGGTGAGTGGATGACATCTTTAAATACACAGGTTGTGTCTTCTAAACCTGTATAGCTTTTGATGTGTCTGGGCTTTTGCATGTAAATTGGAATAATTAAAGGATTGGTAAATCCTTTAAATCTGGATTAGATGAAAACATTGGTTCAAAATCAGTTTGAAATTTTGTGTACATGATTTCTAAATAAATATTATGTTTTAATATTTATTTTAACCTTTTGTAAAAGGTACTTTATTTTGGGATTTGAAATATTTGGACCAAATGTTTTATTTGGAGTTTTGAATGTTTTTTCTGAACAAGCGCTCCGTAAGGAGATATTTATATTTTGGAAATAAATACTTATTCTGTATACTTTGTTGGTTTTACAAAATTGCATGAGTTTTTGAAATAAAACTGTGACTCGGGACACCTATGCTACGGGGCGAATGTAGCCTTTGGTATACCAATGTTCTGATATGATCCAACTACCAGGGTGGTTGGTAGTCATGTTGCCCTGATCAGGCACATGATTGGATATTGATAGAGGCGGAGTCATCATCATCATTAGTGGCAGGTCCACAACACCTCGTGATTAGTGGCGGAGTCCACGCATGATTTGACTTTGATCGATGACAGGAGTCCATGATCGACTTTGACTCTGTTTTAGTCCTTTATCAGGATTTTTGTGATACTACGGTTTTTACCAGATTCAGTGAGTATGTGTTGTTACTCATTTTCCCATAATATATTATTATAATGTAATCTGACGAGGTATATCCTGTTGGAGCGCGTGGACTGCAATGCTCACGGTTGTACTTAGATTCGTTCTGTCTATCACAGCCTTGAGACCCTTATGGTGGATAGAGTACTATTTTGAGCCCTTAAGACTGTCAGCTGTTAGCCTTCCTGAGTCGGGTTTTGTTTGGACTCTTGAGGTTGCTAGTCTGTTTAATCTGATCTAGTCAGAGCAACTTTAATATAATATGTGCGTATGATCAGTGATCATTAGCTCTGCTTGGTTTTTCAAAACCTTTGTTAAATGACTCTGTATGTATGCTTGCAGCATGATTTTTCTGTTCTTTGGAATTTGGTCATTTCGCATGATTGTGTGTTGTTTGCTATTGGTGCGAACGTTTTCGAAACGAATTACTGATCTATTATTTGTATGTATACGAGTGTATACTATCATCATTTGGGTATATACGTGCATATGATATTTTCTAAAATGTTTTCAAAACTGTCTTTATGAGGCACATATGAGACATTCTGGAGTGTCATTTCTCACTGGGTTCTTACCCCCTTCTTTTTATTTTGTCCTTGTTGATTCTATCTTTCAGGTGATTTTGTTGATTGCGATCTTCGGCAACCCTATGCCCGGTGAGGCATTCCGAAGTTGTAGTTATGCACTTTTGTTCGGGCCTAGTATTTGTATTTGTAGCTGCTCCACACTGGAATACTTGTTGGTGTACGGTTTTGTATATTTATTCTGCATTTGTTATATTTTAAACACTTCTTAAATTATTTATTATTATTACTATTCTGTTATGAAAATTTATATTTTCAAGAAATTTGGATTTCTATTTATCTATCCGCATTAAATGGTTTTAATTATTCTTAAACGATTTTAAATTATTCCGTTATAGTTTTGAATGTGAATTATATCTCTGAAGTTTGTATGAGATAGACTGGGTTTCCACAGACGATTTGCCTCGTACATAGGTCATGGTCCAAAAACGGATCGTGACACAAACAAAAAAAGTTAACCTATTTTCCGAGAAGTAACATTTCCCCCTTTTTGGACACCCAACCAAACAAGCCTTAAGTATCTCCCACGATTCTTATTTCTTTCCGTCAATGGAGACAAGATCTCTACCTCTCCATTTTTGTCAATTTTCTCCAACCTCTAACCTAAATTATTATCATCTCAACTTAACTAACCTTTCTCACATACCTACTTGCGGCCTTCATAAACCAAAACTTGCATTCTTTTATTTCCAGGACTTGAAGAAGCTTTTTATTTTTTAAAGATCTTGAAGAAGCTTCGGTTAATTATATATATAATTTATTCATATCCTTGTATATATATTCATTCTTTGTTTTCCTCCAACCAATGGAGTTTTTTTGAATGATTCACACTTAGCTAACATAAAATAGAGGGCAATAATTTTTCAGTTTACGACTTACGTACGCGTCAAGAAATATTAGACATTGAGTGTGCACGTTGAATAATTCGTTAGTTAAAATAAATATAAATAAAATAAAAGATATTCACCCTACATAACATTAATTTTGATCATGAGAGGGTTTCAAACGTAAATAGATTTGAAATTGTGAGGTATCCATCTCACCATCACCGTGTTTGCACTACTTTTGAGTGTAACTAGGTATACTTACTAGATTTGAAAATGAAAGACCTCTCTGTTTTTCAATAAAAAAATAGTCTATTTTTAATATTAGAGAGGATTCTACTACCAAATTATAATTAGGGGCATCAATAAGTACGTTGTTCATGAACATTGAGCGTTTAATTTGATAACAACTCTTTCATGTGTTCGGTTTGAGATCGAACCAAATAAATAAATTTAAACAGTTTAAATTTTGATTTATAAAAATTGTGAACAAGTTTGATAATAACTTCATATAACGAGTCTAGTGAACTTCCACTTGAGGGAGTGTACAGGGAAATGTAGTTAAAATTGTATTTTATTACGACTCGCGTAACGAACATGTCACAAATCTAATTAAACACCTAACTAATTGAGTTCAAAAGCAGCTCGAGTTTATTAAATTTTGATAAGTGACCTTGAATAAATTGTAAAACTCACGTCGAATTTGAGATTTGTTATTGAAGTAAGTCCGGTGTTCTAAAATTCAGCTCAATTTAACTCTGTTACAAATCTAGGTGTAACTTATTGGTAAAGAATGAAAAATTCTTGCGGTGCCATATTATTTGATCGGTAGCATTTCTTCTTTTTCATCTTCTTATATCGAGTTCAAATTTTCTTGTACATTAGATCAAAATTAATAAACAGCTAGTTTAAAAAATATAACTGTCTGCAAAACTCATGTTTCAACTCTTGATCTAATAATTAAGTTACAGCAAAAATAAAAGGCACGCTTATCTAGCTTCTTGGAAGGTAGCCAAATGGAATAATAAAATGTTGGCAGGGCAATTTTTAAATTTAGTCGGAGAGCTAACTAAAAAATGACAATAATTGATCCCAACTGCCACACCCACACACACACAAGTGTTTATATATATATATATAATATATTACACACACAAATGGGTGAGTTGACTCAATCAAATTTTCCTACTTAATATATTTTTGGAAATCTGTGACATATTTAAACACCTCATTACTGACCAAGTCTAAGGCCCATTCGGCTTTTGATTATTATTAGCACTTTCCAGCAGGATTTTTAAGATTTTTCTCTCTTAAATATCCAAAACTATTTTTGTTACGAATCCTTATATCTAGAAAACCATACAATAATGGAGTTAGATCGATTGCATGACTAGTTTATGGACATAAGGAAGGTCTATATATCGTCCGTCCATCATTTAATAGAAGAGTAACAAAGGCATCCTAATCAAATGTTCGAACCTTAGTGATAGGATGATATAAAATTTCTACCAACTGTTAAAAATTGAAAGAATATACGTGAAAGGACTAACATAAGCTATACTTACCAACAATAAACATGAAGAATGAACATCATTTATTTGTTTAGTTAGACTACTTTATTTACAACAAATTTTCTCCAAATCCATTTTCAATACATCATGATTGTTAGAGATGAATCAGAGTAGTTTTCTTGAAATGGTAAATATTTTGAATATATTGAAATTATTATTCTTAAATCAAAACTTTGAATATAATCCATTGAAAATTACTTCTCGTACTATTAATAACTTCCAACAACAATTATCCTACCTGTTCATTTCATACTAATTATGGCCGACTTAATTAAAATGATTAAAACAGCTAAACAGATCAATAAATTTATATTTTATATTTGAAAGTTAATAGTTGTGGACTTGTAGTTATATAAATAGCTGTTGAATCAGTTGGCAGTGATTATGAATGGATGTCGTTGCTCTGGCCCGCCGAAATCTCTGCTTCACAATTTCCCTTGTTTCCTCTGTTTCTTTCTCTCTCAAATTTCTGATATCATTTAAAACGTCTCTGTCAATTTTTTTTGTCTTTTCTTTCTTCTTTGTGATTTTATTTTCTTGCAAACATTCAACATCAAACACACAACCAAAGAAAGAGCCGGAAGCTGAACAACTCATCATTTCTTTTCAGCTGAAAAAACACAAGAATTTGTTGTTTCTGTAAAGGCTCAATCTTGCTAAGTTTTTTTAATTTGAAATGGGTATTTTTAATTTAGTACAAAGTTTCTGTTTTGAAGACTGATGGTTATGGTAGCAGCAGGTTTTCTTTTGAGTTGGTACTGAAAATTCACATAAAACTTGGTACCTGCGACACTCATCTTCTCTTTTATGTGTTAAATTTTCATTTTCTTTGTCTTTCTTTGGTTCATATGAGGTTTTCCGACTAACTTTTCTGTGCTGCTTCTTGTCTTGAAAGGTTTGGCAGGAGGAGAAAGAGAAGAAGATAGAATCATGTCATCTCTACTTGCAAGAACAGGGCGACGCCGACAACGTTATGAGAACAATGTCCGTCTTGTTTCTGGGTAATCCCTTCTTTTCATCTTTGTTTCTTACGTTAAATTATTTGATTTATTTGGGCTAATTAGTAATGTAATTTCAATCATTTGTTGGTTGGAGCGTGCTTGTTTGTGAACATTCCTAATTTGTCAGCTTCTGGCTACCACTTGGCCTAATCTATCATGTGATATCTGGTCTTTTGAACCCTATGATAAGTTTTGTCGTGTTCACAACCTTAATCAGCGACACCATAACACCGCAGAAGACCGAGTCGCTGACCCCAGCGCCCAGTTTCTTCTCAGTCTGTTCAGGAGTCACATGACTTGTTGATCCCACCTCCTGCACAATCCATTTACAAACCTCACCACAAGTTGTAGCCAGTTATGAAATATCTTAATATTAAAATTGTCTGAGCCCCGCTTCTGTTTACCCAGCACACTAGTATAAGTCTCCTTATAAATGGAAAAAGAACAAAAAGATCTGATGTAAATGTTCATCTCCAGTTGCAATTTACAGAAAGTTCAAGTTTCTGTAGACATAAAATGTTCTTTTTTATGTATAATTTCAATTGAGAAACATGAAACTTGTATTTAGGAGAACTGAAGTTGTCTCTAGCTCGGGGTCATGATTTGTTTTCTATCTATGGTGTCATTAACATTAATTTATCTACTAAACGGTATAATTCATCTTTGCGGGTGGCATAGTTGATTTTTATAAAGAAGAGCATCTGGAGTTTTCTATTTCAGATAACTGTCTTGTTTTGATTGATATGGCATTTGCGATTAGTTTATCCAAATACTAATATAATTTTACATAAGTGGGGCTGGACATTGGCTTCTACTGTATTAAGCTCCAGGAGGTTGCATGATATATTGTCTTATATGTGGAATATGTCGATCATGTCATTTTCAACTCCTTAATTTAATTAGCAACAATTTTGGCCTTACCTTCACCAACTGAAGCAGGGTGAACTTTGTAGTGAATACTCTATTGATGATTCCACCTAGTTTTATATGCTCAATATCTTCTTGTGATTATGTTTGTAATATGAAATATGTTGGAGTTTTTCTGTGGTGAATTAATTCAGATAATTTGTGTTATCTGTACCTTTATGCAACTGGTTATAGTATTTACATCTGGAATTTCACGGTAAAGATGAGTTACAGAAATAATTTGCTTCCACATTCATATTAAAGAACGTGGTTTTTCTGGCTAACCAATGGTTTTTCAGGATTTGGATACAATAATACTCTGTTGAAGTTCATTAATGCCTTCCCACTCGTTCCGCAATGCTGTTAAATTTCTGTAATCCAAAATATGAAAGACAGTTCTTTCTTGTGCATTTTTCTGTGACAAAGTTTCTGTAGAAATTCTTGGAAGAAAATCCCCGTTTAGTTGTGTAGGAAGTAGAAAGCATGTATGTAGGATCAATTGAGTTATCATCGATTTATATGAACTAAAAGGGGCATGAACGATCTGCTAGCAGAATGTTTTGAGGTTTCTACGGAAGATTGAAGTTTGATGTACCCTTGCTTACATTATTGGTATTATGTGTGCAACAGATGTATTCCTTACAGAGTAAACAAAGAAGATGAGGAACAGAAGCATGACATGGAGAACAGAATAGAAGTTCTCATGGTTTCCTCACCAAACCGCACAGATCTTGTGTTTCCAAAGGTAGGACGGACTTGACCTTTTATTAATTTCATGTTTGGATATAAATATATCTGTATCAGGCCTCTATGCTGCTGTTCCTTCCATTCTCTGATCAGTTTGTTGTCCTTTCTGCTGCTGTCAGGGTGGATGGGAAGATGATGAGACAGTTCTAGAAGCCGCCTGTCGCGAAGCTTTAGAGGAAGCAGGAGTTAGAGGAGTACTCAGAGTAATTTCTATTTTCCTGCCTAGTGTTTCGTTCAGTTTGGAATTCTTCATCAGGCATTACTTTTTTTCCAGTTTGGTTATGGTATGCAATATGTGACTGATTCAGGAAAGTCCCCTGGGAGCTTGGGAGTTCAGAAGCAAGAGTAGACAGGATCTATGCAGCCAGGAAGGATGCTGCAAAGGATTCATGTTTGCTTTGGAAGTGACTGAGGAGCTTGAGACCTGGCCTGAACGAGGAAATCGCGACAGGAAATGGGTCAGTATGTTATGCAGAAGAATAATTGATGCGAACTGTGATAATGTTTATACAATCTGCATGAT